>CM062478.1:46431050-46481050 GCA_031479575.1 Coregonus ussuriensis | reverse complement strand
CCATGTACCGTCAAATCTTGGGTGAGAACCTCCTTCCCTCAGCCAGGGCATTGAAAATGGGTCGTGGATGGGTATTCCAGCATGACAATGACCCAAAACACACGGCCAAGGCAACAAAGGTTGGTCCTCTGTAGTTTGGTCCTCTGTAGCTCAGCTGGTAGAGCAAGGCGCTTGTAACTCCAAGGTAGTGGGTTCGATCCCCGGGACCACCCATACACAAAAATGTATGCACGCATGACTGTAAGTCGCTTTGGATAAAAGCGTCTGCTAAATGGCATATTATTATTATTATTATTATTATTATTATTATTAAAGGAGTGGCTCAAGAAGAAGCACATTAAGGTCCTGGAGTGGCCTAGCCAGTCTCCAGACCTCAATCCCTTAGAAAATCTGTGGAGGAAGCTGAAGGTTTGAGTTGCCAAACGTCAGCCTCGAAACCTTAATGAATTGGAGAAGATCTGCAAAAAGGAGTGGGACAAAATCCCTTCTGAGATGTGTGCAAACCTGGTGGCCAACTACAAGAAACATCTGACCTCTGTGATTGCCAACAAGGGTTTTGCCACCAAGTACTAAGTCATGTTTTGCAGAGGGGTCAAATACTTATTTCCCTCATTAAAATGCAAATCAATTTATAACATTTTTTACATGCGTTTTTATGGATTTCTTTGTTGTTATTCTGTCTCTCACTGTTCAAATAAACCTACCATTAAAATTATAGACTGATCATGTCTTTGTCAGTGGGCACACGTACAAAATCAGCAGGGGATCAAATACTTTTTTCCCTCACTGTATTTCCTTTTTTTATTTAGCAAATATTTGTCTTACTTTTTAACTCTGCGTTGTTGTGAAAGGGCTCGTCAGTCAGCATTTCACTGTAAAGTCTACACCTGTTGTATTCGGCGCATGTGACCAATAATGTAATAAATGTTGATTTGATGTCCCAGTGAAATGTGGAATATAGTGTGTGCTCGTTCAGCTCAATCCAAGGCCTGTCTGTGTGTCGGGCAGAGAACTAGCTTTATTTCCTGTTAACTCTATCCACTGTTGTTTAGAATGGGAGCTAGCAGGCCTCCCGAGTGGCGCAGCGGTCTAAGGCACTGCATCGCAGCGCTTGAGGTGTCACAGCCGGCCGTGACTGGGAGCGATGGGAGGAGACTGTAACTACCAATTGGATATCACGAAATTGGGGTGATAAAGGGGTAAAAGTACAAAAAAATAATGGGAGCTAACTAAGTATTTGTGGTAATCCTGTCTGTGGGTTTGGATTGGAAGCTAGTAGCTAGTTAGGTATCTGTGGTAGCCTTGTCTGAGTAGTTAACGCTGCTATGTGGTTAACGACTAGTGGAGTTTCCCCATTATGAGGCTAACCGCTAGGGAAGTAGTTAGCTTCATGACTAACGACCAGTGGAGTTTATCATTGAGGCTAACCGCTAGGGAAGTAGTTGATAGAGCATTGTGACTGAGAAAGCCGTGGGAAATCACCCCTATAGCTATGATCACCGCGATGGTGATGGAGCATCAAACCATAGCTACGTGGAGAGAGAGAGAATGTCTGCAGTGGTTTAGCGGAGGGTATCCTCAGGTATACGCCGTAGACATGCTTATTTTTCAGTGGGCATTGCGTATACTCAGTTCCTAATCCCCCGATGCGTATCAAAGTATTGTAGTGGAGGTATACGCCGTATCAATTAATAAGGCTGATGGAACCGATAAGAATGTTTTAGCTTAAAATGTTGATTAGCTATTGTTGATTAGCTATTGTTGATTAACACCTTTCTAAAAATGTGCACCACACATGCGAGCGGTTTCAAGGACAGAGATGGAAATATCCGTTAGAAATGTAGAAAGAGGGGAGATCTAAAGCTGCAACACCTATCATGGGTTGCTAATATGACTGGGATAATGGCTTCGGCTGCTAGCCAATGCTAATATGACTAGGATAATGGCTTCGGCTGCTAGCCAATGCTAATATGACTAGGATAATGGCTTCGGCTGCTAGCCAATGCTAATATGACTAGGATAATGGCTTCGTCTGCTAGCCAATGCTAATATGACTAGTATAATGGCTTCGGTTGCTAGCCAATGCTAATATGACTAGGACCACCCATACACAAAAATGTATGCACGCATGACTGTAAGTCGCTTTGGATAAAAGCGTCTGCTAAATGGCATATTATTATTATTATTATTATTATAATGGCTTCGGCTGCTAGCCAATGCTAATATGACTAGGATAATGGCTTCGGCTGCTAGCCAATGCTAATATGACTAGGATAATGACTTCGGCTGCTAGCCAATGCTAATATGACTAGGATAATGGCTTCGGCTGCTAGCCAATGCTAATATGACTAGGATAATGGCTTCGGCTGCTAGCCAATGCTAATATGACTAGGATAATGGCTTCGGCTGCTAGCCAATGCTAATATGACTAGGATAATGGCTTCGGCTGCTAGCCAATGCTAATATGACTAGGATAATGGCTTCGGCTGCTAGCCAATGCTAATATGACTAGGATAATGGCTTTGGCTGCTAGCCAATGCTAATATGACTAGGATAATGGCTTCGGCTGCTAGCCAATGCTAATATGACTAGGATAATGGCTTCGGCTGCTAGCCAATGCTAATATGACTAGGATAATGGCTTCGGCTGCTAGCCAATGCTAATATGACTAGGATAATGGCTTTGGCTGCTAGCCAATGCTAATATGACTAGGATAATGGCTTCGGCTGCTAGCCAATGCTAATATGACTAGGATAATGGCTTCGGCTGCTAGCCAATGCTAATATGACTAGGATAATGCCTTACACAAAAATGTATGCACGCATGACTGTAAGTCGCTTTGGATAAAAGCGTCTGCTAAATGGCATATTATTATTATTATTATTATTATAATGGCTTCGGCTGCTAGCCAATGCTAATATGACTAGGATAATGGCTTCGGCTGCTAGCCAATGCTAATATGACTAGGATAATGACTTCGGCTGCTAGCCAATGCTAATATGACTAGGATAATGGCTTCGGCTGCTAGCCAATGCTAATATGACTAGGATAATGGCTTCGGCTGCTAGCCAATGCTAATATGACTAGGATAATGGCTTCGGCTGCTAGCCAATGCTAATATGACTAGGATAATGGCTTCGGCTGCTAGCCAATGCTAATATGACTAGGATAATGGCTTCGGCTGCTAGCCAATGCTAATATGACTAGGATAATGCCTTCGGCTGCTAGCCAATGCTAATATGACTAGGATAATGCCTTCAGCTGCTAGCCAATGGAAGAAAGTAAAAAAATAACAGGAAGTCTTTATAAAATAATTGCCTCCATGTTTCTATGGTGGGATTTTGGCTATAGGCTACTTAGAAGCAAGGTAAGACATGCCTCATGAAGTAAAACATCCAGGTTTCAAACAATTAATGAACAGGACAAATATAGAGATGTTAATTATAGGTCTAACCATCTTCTGGTAGATTGAAAGGCTTTCCCAAAAACCTTCTCAATTAAATGTTAACTAGCTACAAAGTAGCCCATGCCTACCTGGCAGAATGATATCATGATTATTTGCATCAATCCAGTGGCCATTTTGTTTTTCAGACTCCATCTCGTGCTACAGAAACACCAGTGCTAGGTGCCTGCACACTAGAAATAAAGGGTAACTACACTGATAAATCAACATTTCCTAGATTTTTCCCAGACCTCAAAGTGGTCTCTAGATGTGGTTTAAGCATTGTTGTGGACTTAAAACATCCAATTTTGTGGTTTTTCTATTTGAAAAGTGTGATTTGAAAGCGAAAACCTGAAAAAAATGGGGAAATCTGAATTTCTGACTCAGTTGACAGCCTCATTTATCTGTTTCAATAGTAGGGCTACTATTTAGCCTACTGCACGATAAAGCTTGGGTTGGACTGACTGTGAAAAACCAATATGGGATTTATCATGTAAGGTCATTGAGTGTATGTCACTGTTTGTCATAGACATTTTCACACAGGGGCGCCTTTCCATTCGCCAGTTTTATTTTGTGTGCAAAATTCGAGTGTACCCACTTCTCCAGGCACCACTACAACACTGTCTGTCTGTGTGTGTGTGTCGTCAAACCACCCAACTACTAATTATGTGGCATAATGACATCATGTGTGAGTTTTTAGCACCAGGAGCAGCAGCAGCTAACTACCCCAAGGACATTTTATGCAAATGACCTACTGTTGATGAGGCTTGTGTTTTTAAATCGTAAGTAAGTATGCTGCAAGTAACCTGATTGAAGCGCTCGCGTACCTTTCTGACATCATGTATGTGTTTTTAGAACAAAGACTCAGTCGCTAGCTAGCCTACCAACCCAGAGAACGAACCTCCTCAGAACATGGCTGGTTTAGTTGTTTTTATCATCAAAGTCATTTTAGACTACATCTTTCACTGCACACATTTTATTTACTTTATTTATTGATTATTATTTATTTATTTTATTTATTACCTTTATTGTTGTTGGGATGCCTTAAACACTGCTTTTACACACATAATCATCAGCCCCTTTTTGTTGGAAAATAATTAAAAAATGCTGTTCTGATCATTCCATTAGTGTTATTATTTTTTTTTTTTCATTTTGTCTTATCCAGAGACACACAGAGAAACACACACACACACAGAGAAACACACACACACATGTATTAGCTTGTGGTGCTGCAGGTAATGCGAGGGCGGACATCTTTGTGAAGGGAAAATGATTAATGTAATTTGGATATACTTATCTGTCATTAGGCTCTGCTCTGCTTTCACTCCGCCTTAGGGCAGAAGGGGGGAGAGGAGCGAGAGGAGGCAGGGGAAGATGGGGATGGAGGTGAGGTGGAGGAGGAGGGAGAGAAGAGGGGGACCGAGGAAGAGATGGGTGCGAGAGGGGAGCCAAGGGATGGGGAGGAGGAGGGAGAGAAGAGGGGAAGAGGATGGGAGGCAGGGGATGGGGGAGAGGTTGGGAGGGGAGTGGAGGGGATGGGGGAGAGGATGGGAGGGGATGGGGGAGAGGATGGGAGGGGAGTGGAGGGGAGTGGAGGGGATGGGGAGAGGATGGGAGGGGATGGGGAGAGGATGGGGGAGGGTAGTGGAGGGGAGTGGGGGGGATGGGGAGAGGATGGGAGGGGATGGGGAGAGGATGGGAGGGGATGGGGAGAGGATGGGAGGGGAGGCAGGGGATGGGGGAGAGGGGATGGGGAGGGGAGTGGAGGGGATGGGGGAGAGGATGGGAGGGGAGTGGAGGGGAGTGGAGGGGATGGGGAGAGGATGGGAGGGGAGTGGAGGGGATGGGGAGAGGATGGGAGGGGAGTGGAGGGGATGGGGGAGAGGATGGGAGGGGAGTGGAGGGGAGTGGAGGGGATGGGGAGAGGATGGGAGAGGATGGGAGGGGATGGGGAGAGGATGGGGGAGGGTAGTGGAGGGGAGTGGGGGGGATGGGGAGAGGATGGGAGGGGATGGGGAGAGGATGGGAGGGGATGGGGAGAGGATGGGAGGGGATGGGGAGAGGATGGGGGAGAGGGGATGGAGGGAAAAGGGGATGGGGAGAGGATGGGAGGGGATGGGGAGAGGATGGTAGGGGATGGGGAGAGGATGGGAGGGGATGGGGAGAGGATGGGAGGGGAGGCAGGGGATGGGGGAGAGGGGATAGAGGAGAGGATGGGAGGGGAGTGGAGGGATATCAGATGTTGGAAGAAAGATTGACTGTCTGGTGAGACTAGCAGGTTCTCTATGGTCTCATCTCTCTGTCTCTGTGTACCCGCTGGGTAGAGAGGAGGGTGTAGACCATGGTGTCTGATGGGTCTAAAGTATATCCTGTACCCTGATAAGTGACAGTGTTAGTATATCCTGTACCCTGATAAGTGACAGTGTTAGTATATCCTGTACCCTGATAAGTGACAGTGTTAGTAGTTCCTGTACCCTGATAAGTGACAGTGTTAGTATATCCTGTACCCTGATAAGTGACAGTGTTAGTAGTTCCTGTACCCTGATAAGTGACAGTGTTAGTATATCCTGTACCCTGATAAGTGACAGTGTTAGTATATCCTGTACCCTGATAAGTGACAGTGTTAGTAGTTCCTGTACCCTGATAAGTGACAGTGTTAGTAGTTCCTGTACCCTGATAAGTGACAGTGTTAGTAGTTCCTGTACCCTGATAAGTCACAGTGTTAGTATATCCTGTACCCTGATAAGTGACAGTGTTAGTATATCCTGTACCCTGATAAGTGACAGTGTTAGTAGTTCCTGTACCCTGATAAGTGACAGTGTTAGTAGTTCCTGTACCCTGATAAGTGACAGTGTTAGTATATCCTGTACCCTGATAAGTGACAGTGTTAGAATATCCTGTACCCTGATAAGTGACAGTGTTAGTATATCCTGTACCCTGATAAGTGACAGTGTTAGTATATCCTGTACCCTGATAAGTCACAGTGTTAGTAGTTCCTGTACCCTGATAAGTGACAGTGTTAGTATATCCTGTACCCTGATAAGTGACAGTGTTAGTATATCCTGTACCCTGATAAGTGACAGTGTTAGTATATCCTGTACCCTGATAAGTGACAGTGTTAGTATATCCTGTACCCTGATAAGTGACAGTGTTAGTATATCCTGTACCCTGATAAGTGACAGTGTTAGTATATCCTGTACCCTGATAAGTCACAGTGTTAGTATATCCTGTACCCTGATAAGTCACAGTGTTAGTATATCCTGTACCCTGATAAGTCACAGTGTTAGTATATCCTGTACCCTGATAAGTGACAGTGTTAGTATATCCTGTACCCTGATAAGTGACAGTGTTAGTATATCCTGTACCCTGATAAGTGACAGTGTTAGTATATCCTGTACCCTGATAAGTGACAGTGTTAGTAGTTCCTGTACCCTGATAAGTGACAGTGTTAGTAGTTCCTGTACCCTGATAAGTGACAGTGTTAGTATATCCTGTACCCTGATAAGTGACAGTGTTAGAATATCCTGTACCCTGATAAGTGACAGTGTTAGTATATCCTGTACCCTGATAAGTGACAGTGTTAGTATATCCTGTACCCTGATAAGTCACAGTGTTAGTAGTTCCTGTACCCTGATAAGTGACAGTGTTAGTATATCCTGTACCCTGATAAGTGACAGTGTTAGTATATCCTGTACCCTGATAAGTGACAGTGTTAGTATATCCTGTACCCTGATAAGTGACAGTGTTAGTATATCCTGTACCCTGATAAGTGACAGTGTTAGTATATCCTGTACCCTGATAAGTGACAGTGTTAGTATATCCTGTACCCTGATAAGTGACAGTGTTAGTATATCCTGTACCCTGATAAGTGACAGTGTTAGTATATCCTGTACCCTGATAAGTGACAGTGTTAGTATATCCTGTACCCTGATAAGTGACAGTGTTAGTATATCCTGTACCCTGATAAGTCACAGTGTTAGTATATCCTGTACCCTGATAAGTCACAGTGTTAGTATATCCTGTACCCTGATAAGTCACAGTGTTAGTATATCCTGTACCCTGATAAGTGACAGTGTTAGTATATCCTGTACCCTGATAAGTCGCAGTGTTAGTAGTTCCTGTACCCTGATAAGTGACAGTGTTAGTAGTTCCTGTACCCTGATAAGTGACAGTGTTAGTAGTTCCTGTACCCTGATAAGTGACAGTGTTAGTATATCCTGTACCCTGATAAGTGACAGTGTTAGTATATCCTGTACCCTGATAAGTGACAGTGTTAGTATATCCTGTACCCTGATAAGTCACAGTGTTAGTATATCCTGTACCCTGATAAGTGACAGTGTTAGTATATCCTGTACCCTGATAAGTCACAGTGTTAGTATATCCTGTACCCTGATAAGTCACAGTGTTAGTATTTCCTGTACCCTGATAAGTCACAGTGTTAGTATATCCTGTACCCTGATAAGTCACAGTGTTAGTATATCCTGTACCCTGATAAGTCACAGTGTTAGTATATCCTGTACCCTGATAAGTCACAGTGTTAGTATATCCTGTACCCTGATAAGTGACAGTGTTAGTATATCCTGTACCCTGATAAGTGACAGTATTAGTATATCCTGTACCCTGATAAGTCACAGTGTTAGTATATCCTGTACCCTGATAAGTCACAGTGTTAGTATATCCTGTACCCTGATAAGTCACAGTGTTAGTATATCCTGTACCCTGATAAGTGACAGTGTTAGTATATCCTGTACCCTGATAAGTGACAGTGTTAGTATATCCTGTACCCTGATAAGTCGCAGTGTTAGTAGTTCCTGTACCCTGATAAGTGACAGTGTTAGTAGTTCCTGTACCCTGATAAGTGACAGTGTTAGTAGTTCCTGTACCCTGATAAGTGACAGTGTTAGTATATCCTGTACCCTGATAAGTGACAGTGTTAGTATATCCTGTACCCTGATAAGTGACAGTGTTAGTATATCCTGTACCCTGATAAGTGACAGTGTTAGTATATCCTGTACCCTGATAAGTGACAGTGTTAGTATATCCTGTACCCTGATAAGTCACAGTGTTAGTATATCCTGTACCCTGATAAGTCACAGTGTTAGTATTTCCTGTACCCTGATAAGTCACAGTGTTAGTATATCCTGTACCCTGATAAGTCACAGTGTTAGTATATCCTGTACCCTGATAAGTGACAGTGTTAGTATATCCTGTACCCTGATAAGTGACAGTGTTAGTATATCCTGTACCCTGATAAGTGACAGTGTTAGTATATCCTGTACCCTGATAAGTGACAGTGTTAGTATATCCTGTACCCTGATAAGTGACAGTGTTAGTATATCCTGTACCCTGATAAGTGACAGTGTTAGTATATCCTGTACCCTGATAAGTCACAGTGTTAGTATATCCTGTACCCTGATAAGTGACAGTGTTAGTATATCCTGTACCCTGATAAGTGACAGTGTTAGTATATCCTGTACCCTGATAAGTGACAGTGTTAGTATATCCTGTACCCTGATAAGTGACAGTGTTAGTATATCCTGTACCCTGATAAGTGACAGTGTTAGTATATCCTGTACCCTGATAAGTGACAGTGTTAGTATATCCTGTACCCTGATAAGTCACAGTGTTAGTATATCCTGTACCCTGATAAGTGACAGTGTTAGTATATCCTGTACCCTGATAAGTGACAGTGTTAGTATATCCTGTACCCTGATAAGTGACAGTGTTAGTATATCCTGTACCCTGATAAGTGACAGTGTTAGTATATCCTGTACCCTGATAAGTGACAGTGTTAGTATATCCTGTACCCTGATAAGTCACAGTGTTAGTATATCCTGTACCCTGATAAGTGACAGTGTTAGTATATCCTGTACCCTGATAAGTGACAGTGTTAGTATATCCTGTACCCTGATAAGTCACAGTGTTAGTATATCCTGTACCCTGATAAGTCACAGTGTTAGTATATCCTGTACCCTGATAAGTGACAGTGTTAGTATATCCTGTACCCTGATAAGTGACAGTGTTAGTAGTTTCAGTAGCCAGTTGCTGTTCTGTTTCCCTGTAGACTGAAAGATAAACTCTTCCCATAGAGATAGAATGGGACCTCTAACCTGGATTCTATTTCTGTGGTTTTTCCATAGCTGTGATATTATGGTATTATTCTGACTCTGATAGTCTGTCCTTGAGACTGTTTTCCCCTGCTGCTCTCAACGTCAGGCAGGCAGCTCCCCCTGAGCACTTCTCAGTCTACTTTCCTGTCCTCCTCTCCTCTATACTCTCCTGTCCTCCTCTCCTCTATACTCTCCTGTCCTCCTCTCCTCTATACTCTCCTGTCCTCCTCTCCTCTATACTATCCTCTACTCTCCTCTATACTCTCCTCTATACTCTCCTCTATACTCTCCTCTATACTATCCTCTATACTCTCCTCTATACTATCCTCTACTCTACTCTCCTCTATACTCTCCTCTATACTCTCCTCTATACTCTCCTCTATACTCTCCTCTACTCTACTCTCCTCTATACTCTCCTCTATACTCTCCTCTATACTATCCTCTCCTCTATACTCTCCTCTATACTCTCCTCTATACTATCCTCTATACTATCCTCTACTCTCCTCTCCTCTATACTATCGTCTACTCTCCTCTCCTCTATACTCTCCTGTCCTCCTCTCCTCTATACTCTCATCTCGTCTATACTATCCTCTACTCTCCTCTCCTCTATACTCTCCTGTCCTCCTCTCCTCTATACTCTCCTCTATACTATCCTCTACTCTCCTCTCCTCTATACTCTCCTGTCCTCCTCTCCTCTATACTATCCTCTACTCTCCTCTCCTCTATACTATCCTCTACTCTCCTCTCCACTCTCCTGTCCTCCTCTCCTCAATACTCTCCTCTATACTCTCCTCTATACTCTCCTCTCCTCTATACTCTCCTCTATACTCTCCTCTACTCTCCTCTCCTCTATACTCTCCTGTCCTCCTCTCCTCTATACTATCCTCTACTCTCCTCTCCTCTATACTCTCCTGTCCTCCTCTCCTCTACACTATCCTCTACTCTCCTCTCCTCTATACTATCCTCTACTCTCCTCTCCACTCTCCTGTCCTCCTCTCCTCTATACTCTCCTCTATACTCTCCTCTATACTATCCTCTCCTCTATACTCTCCTCTATACTCTCCTCTATACTCTCCTCTACTCTCCTCTCCTCTATACTCTCCTGTCCTCCTCTCCTCTATACTATCCTCTACTCTCCTCTCCTCTATACTCTCCTGTCCTCCTCTCCTCTATACTCTCCTCTCCTCTATACTATCCTCTACTCTCCTCTCCTCTATACTATCCTCTCCTCTCCTCTCGTCTATACTATCCTCTACTCTCCTCTCCTCTATACTCTCCTGTCCTCCTCTCCTCTATACTATCCTCTACTCTCCTCTCCTCTATACTATCCTCTCCTCTCCTCTATACTATCCTCTACTCTCCTCTCCTCTATACTCTCCTGTCCTCCTCTCCTCTATACTCTCCTCTATACTATCCTCTACTCTCCTCTCCTCTATACTCTCCTGTCCTCCTCTCCTCTATACTCCCCTCTATACTTTCCTCTACTCGCCGCTACTCTATGCTCTCCTCTACTTTATACTCTATACTCTCATATACTCTATATTGTACTCTATACTGTATGCTACTCTACTCTATACTTTACGCTATATACAGTTGAAGTCGGAAGTTTACATACATCTTAGCCAAATACATTTAAACTCAGTTTTTCACAATTCCTGACATTTAATCCTAGTAAGAATTCCCTGTCTTAGGTCAGTTAGGATCACCACTTTATTTTAAGAATGTGAAATGTCAGAGTAATAGTAGAGAGAATGATTTATTTCAGCTTTTATTTATTTCATCACATTCCCAGTGGGTCAGAAGTTTACATACACTCAATTAGTATTTGGTAACATTGCCTTTTAAATTGTTTAACTTGGGTCAAATGTTTCGGGTAGCCTTCCACAAGCTTCCCACAATAAGTTGGGTGAATTTTGGCCCATTCCTCCTGACAGAGCTGGTGTAACTGAGTCAGGTTTGTAGGCTCCTTGCTCGCACACGCTTTTTCAGTTCTGCCTACAATTTTCTATAGGATTGAGGTCAGGGCTTTGTGATACCTTGACTTTGTTGTCCTTAAGCCATTTTGCCACAACTTTGGAAGTATGCTTGGGGTCATTGTCCATTTGGAAGACCCATTTGCGACCAAGCTTTAACTTCCTGACTGATGTCTTGAGATGTTGCTTCAATATATCCACCTAATTTTCCTTCCACATGATGACATCTATTTTGTGAATTGCACCAGTCCCTCCTGCAGCAAAGCACCCCCACAGCATGATGCTGCCACCCCCATTCTTCACGGTTGGGATGGTGTTCTTCGGCTTGCAAGCCTTCCCCTTTTATCTCCAAACATAACGATGGTCATTATGGCCAAACAGTTCTATTTGTCTTTCATCAGACCAGAAGACATTTCTCCAAAAAGTACGATCTTTGTCCCCATGTGCAGTTGCAAACCGTAGTCTGGCTTTTTTATGGCGGTTTTGGAGCAGTGGCTTCTTTCTTGCTGAGCGGCCTTTCAGGTTATGTCGATATAGGACTAGTTTTACTGTGGATATAGATACTTTTGTACCTGTTTCCTCCAGCATCTTCACAAGGTCCTTTGCTGTTGTTCTGGGATTGATTTGCACTTTTCGCACCAAAGTACGTTCATCTCTAGGAGACAGAACGCGTCTCCTTCCTGAGCGGTATGACGGCTGGGTGGTCCCATGGTGTTTATACTTGCGTACTATTTTTGTACAGATGAACGTGGTACCTTCAGGCGTTTGGAAATTGCTCCCAATGATGAACCAGACTTGTGGAGGTCTACAATTTTTTTTCTGAGGTCTTGGCTGATTTCTTTTGATTTTCCCATGATGTCAAGCAAAGAGGCACTGACATTGAAGGTAGGCCTTGAAATACATCCACAGGTACACCTCCAATTGACTCAAATGATGTCAATTAGCCAATCAGAAGCTTCTAAAGCCATGACATCATTTTCTGGACTTTTCCAAGCTGTTTAAAGGCACAGTCAACTTAGTGTATGTGAACTTCTGACCCACTGGAATTGTGATACAGTGAATTATAAGTGAAATAATCTGTCTGTAAACAATTGTTGGAAAAATTACTTGTGTCATGCACAAAGTAGATGTCCTAACCGACTTGCCAAAACTATAGTTTGTTAACAAGAACTTTGTGGAGTGGTTGAAAAACGAGTTTTAATGACTCCAACCTAAGTGTATGTAAACTTACGACTTCAACTGTACTATCCTCTACTCTATCCTCCACTATACTCTCCTCTATACTCTGCTATATACTCTCCTCTATACTCTCCTCTCCTCTATACTATACTCTCCTCTATACTATACTCTCCTCTATACTCTCCTCTCCTCTATACTCTCCTCTCCTCTATACTATACTCTCCTCTCCTCTATACTCTCCTCTCCTCTATACTCTCCTCTCCTCTATACTATACTTTCCTCTATACTATACTCTCCTCTATACTCTCCTCTCCTCTATACTCTCCTCTCCTCTATACTCTCCTCTCCTCTATACTCTCCTCTCCTCTATACTATACTCTCCTCTATACTCTCCTCTCCTCTATACTATACTCTCCTCTATACTATACTCTCCTCTATACTCTCCTCTCCTCTATACTATACTCACCTCTATACTATACTCTCCTCTATACTCTCCTCTCCTCTATACTCTCCTCTCTTCTATACTATACTCTCCTCTCCTCTATACTATACTCTCCTCTATACTATCCTCTCCTCTCCTCTATACTATCCTCTCCTCTCCTCTATACTATCCTCTCCTCTATACTATACTCTCCTCTATACTATACTCTCCTCTATACTATCCTCTCCTCTCCTCTATACTCTCCTCTCCTCTATACTATCCTCTCCTCTCCTCTATACTATACTCTCCTCTATACTATCCTCTCCTCTCCTCTATACTATCCTCTCCTCTCCTCTATACTATACTGTCCTCTATACTATCCTCTCCTCTCCTCTATACTCTCCTCTCCTCTCCTCTATACTATCCTCTCCTCTATACTATACTCTCCTCTATACTATACTCTCCTCTATACTCTCCTCTATACTATACTCTCCTCTATCCTCTCCTCTCCTCTATACTCTCCTCTACTCTATACTATACTCTCCTCTATACTCTCCTCTCCAATCCTCTATACTCTCCTCTCCTCTATACTCTCCTCTCCTCTATACTCTCCTCTCCTCTACACTATCCTCTCCTCTCCTCTATACTCTCCTCTCCTCTATACTCTCCTCTCCTCTATACTATACTCTCCTCTATACTCTCCTCTCCTCTCCTCTATACTCTCCTCTCCTCTATACTATCCTCTCCTCTATACTATCCTCTCCTTTCCTCTATACTCTCCTCTCCTCTATACTCTCCTCTATACTATACTCTTCTCTATACTATACTCTTCTCTACACTATATTCTCAGATACTCTCTCCTCTTCTCTATACTAAACTATACTAAAACTATTACTAAACTATACTCTATACGCTTCTCTTCTCTACTCCATACTCTGCTATGTACTCTACTCAATACTCTCCTCTACTCTATACTCTATGCTCTATACTCTACTCTATACTCTATTCTCTATACTCTATGCTATATGCTCTATACTCTACTCTATACTCTACTCTATACTCTATACTCTATGCTCTATACTCTGTGCTCTATACTCTCCTCTACACTATACTCTATACTCTACTCTATGCTCTATACTCTACTCTATACTCTACTCTATACTCTATGCTCTATACTCTATGCTCTATACTCTACTCTATGCTCTATGCTCTATACTCTACTATATACTATATGCTCTATGCTCTATACTCTACTCTACTCTATACTCTACTCTATACTCTATGCTCTATACTCTACTATATACTCTATGCTCTATACTCTATGCTCTATACTCTACTCTATACTCTACTCTATACTCTACTCTGTGCTCTATACTCTACTCTATACTCTACTCTATACTCTATGCTCTATACTCTATGCTCTATACTCTACTCTATACTCTATGCACTATGCTCTATACTCTATGGTCTATACTCTATACTCTATACTATACTATATACTCTACTATATACTCTATACTCTATGCTCTATACTCTACTCTATACTCTACTCTATACTCTATGCTCTATACTCTACTCTATACTCTACTCTATACTCTATACTCTACTCTATGCTCTACTCTATGATCTATACTCTATGATCTATACTCTACTCTATACTCTATGCTCTATACTCTACTCTATACTATATGCTCTATACTCTATGCTCTATTCTATACTCTATACTCTACTCTATACTCTATGCTCTATACTCTATGCTCTATACTCTACTCTATACTCTACTCTATACTCTATGCTCTATACTCTATGCTCTATACTCTATGCTCTATACTCTATGCTCTATACTCTATGCTCTATACTCGACTATATACTCTACTCTATACTCTATGCTCTATACTCTACTATATACTCTATGCTCTATACTCTATGCTCTATGCTCTATACTCTACTCTATACTCTACTCTATACTATGCTCTATACTCTATGCTCTATGCTCTATGCTCTATGCTCTATACTCTACTCTATACTCTACTCTATACTCTATACTCTATGCTCTATATGCTATGCTCTATACGCTATGCTCTATACTCTATGCTCTATACTCTGCTCTATACTCTATGCTCTATACTCTACTCTATACTCTATGCTCTATACTCTATGCTCTATACTCTACTCTATACTCTACTCTATGCTCTATACTCTATGCTCTATACTATATACTCTACTCTATACTCTATGCTCTATACTCTATGCTCTATACTCTATGCTCTATACTCTACTCTATACTCTATACTCTACTCAATACTCTCCTCTCCTCTCCTCGATCATGTCCTTTCTTCCCTGTGGTCCAGACACAATACACTGTATTAACAGGTCCTCACTGTACCACGCTAAACTGAAATATGATGATTTTATTTCTATGGTGATGGTATTTAGCCACTTTATTAAAACCACAGCCCTCCCTCTTTCACGTTCCCTCCCTTTCTCTGTCTATTCTCCTCTTTCCCCCTCACCCTCCCCCTCACCCTCACCCTCACCCTGGTTTGCTCAACAACGTGCACATCTCATTAATGTGTTAATATCTCCTTTAATGTGTTAATATTTCATGAATGTGTTGGTCGTGGCGTTGGAGAGAGATGTCAGACACACCTCTACTGGCCCAGCTGAGGCTGTGTTATTGGGACCACACACACGCACGAACACACACACACTGAACACACACAAACACCCTCTCGTCCCGGCCTCACCAAGTTATTGTGAGGAGAGAGACGGCATGGAGCTGCATGCTGATGAGCGAGGGAGCGCCCAGCGAGGAAATAAAATGGAGCAGGAGAGAGGGAGGAGAGAGAGAGGGAGGAGAGAGAGAGGGAGGAGAGAGAGAGGGAGGAGAGAGAGAGGGAGGAGAGAGAGAGGGAGGAGAGAGAGAGGGAGGAGAGAGAGAGGGAGGAGAGAGAGAGAGAGGGAGGAGAGAGAGAGAGAGGGAGGAGAGAGAGAGAGAGGGAGGAGAGAGGGAGGAGAGAGGGAGGAGAGAGGGAGGAGAGAGAGAGGAGAGAGGGAGGAGAGAGAAGGAGAGGAATATAGAAGTATAGACTTACGAGAGAGTGAAAGGGTTATTAGAGAGAGAGAGTGAAGTGAGCACAGGTCATTTCTCACAAATCCCTCTCCTTAGTGTGGAGATTAGGCGCTGTGCTCTCCTCTCCGAGTGGTAGTCAGACGAGAGGGTGACTCCTGCTGAGAGAGCAACACAATGTAGCATCACACACTGACCAGCCGGAGCCATCATACAGGCAAGCCTGTGGTTGGGTGTGTGGGAGGGTGTGTGATTGGTTGGGTGGTTGGGAGGGTGTGTGATTGGTTGGGTGGTTGGGTGTGTGGGAGGGTGGGTGGGAGGGTGTGTGATTGGTTGGGTGGTTGGGTGTGTGTGGTTGGGTGTGTGGGAGGGTGTGTGATTGGGTGGGTGGTTGGGTGTGTGGGAGGGTGTGTGATTGGTTGGGTGGTTGGGTGTGTGTGGTTGGGTGTGTGGTAGGGTGTGTGATTGGGTGTGTGGGAGGGTGTGTGGTTGGGTGGGTGGGAGGGTGGGTGGGAGGGTGTGTGATTGGTTGGGTGGTTGGGTGTGTGGTTGGGTGTGTGGGAGGGTGTGTGATTGGGTGGGTGTGGTTGGGTGTGTGGGAGGGTGTGTGATTGGGTGGGTGGGAGGGTGTGTGATTGGTTGGGTGGTTGGGTGTGTGGTTGGGTGTGTGGGAGGGTGTGTGATTGGGTGGGTGTGGTTGGGTGTGTGGGAGGGTGTGTGATTGGGTGGGTGGTTGGGTGTGTGGGAGGGTGTGTGATTGGTTGGGTGGTTGGGTGTGTGGGAGGGTGTGTGATTGGTTGGGTGGTTGGGTGTGTGGGAGGGTGTGTGATTGGTTGGGTGGTTGGGTGTGTGATTGGGTGGGTGCTTGGGTGGGTGGGAGGGTGTGTGATTGGTTGGGTGGTTGGGTGTGTGTGGTTGGGTGTGTGGGAGGGTGTGTGATTGGGTGGGTGGTTGGGTGTGTGGGAGGGTGTGTGATTGGGTGTGTGGGAGGGTGTGTGAGTGGTTGGGTGTGTGGGAGGGGTGTGTGATTGGGTGGGTGGTTGGGTGGGTGGGAGGGTGTGTGGTTGGGTGTGTGGGAGGGTGTGTGATTGGGTGGGTGTGGTTGGGTGTGTGGGAGGGTGTGTGATTGGGTGGGTGGGAGGGTGTGTGATTGGTTGGGTGGTTGGGTGTGTGGTTGGGTGTGTGGGAGGGTGTGTGATTGGGTGGGTGTGGTTGGGTGTGTGGGAGGGTGTGTGATTGGGTGGGTGGGAGGGTGTGTGATTGGGTGGGTGATTGGGTGGGTGGTTGGGTGGGTGGTTGGGTGTGTGGGAGGGTGTGTGATTGGTTGGGTGGTTGGGTGTGTGGGAGGGTGTGTGATTGGTTGGGTGGTTGGGTGTGTGGTTGGGTGTGTGGGAGGGTGTGTGATTGGGTGGGTGTGGTTGGGTGTGTGGGAGGGTGTGTGATTGGTTGGGTGGTTGGGTGTGTGGTTGGGTGTGTGGGAGGGTGTGTGATTGGGTGGGTGTGGTTGGGTGTGTGGGAGGGTGTGTGATTGGGTGGGTGGTTGGGTGTGTGGGAGGGTGTGTGATTGGTTGGGTGGTTGGGTGTGTGTGGTTGGGTGTGTGGGAGGGTGTGTGATTGGTTGGGTGTGTGTGGTTGGGTGTGTGGGAGGGTGTGTGATTGGTTGTGTGGGAGGGTGTGTGATTGGGTGGGTGCTTGGGTGGGTGGGAGGGTGTGTGATTGGTTGGGTGGTTGGGTGTGTGGGAGGGTGTGTGATTGGGTGGGTGGTTGGGTGTGTGGGAGGTGTGTGATTGGGTGTGTGGGAGGGTGTGTGATTGGTTGGGTGGTTGGGTGTGTGGGAGGGTGTGTGATTGGTTGGGTGGGTGGGAGGGTGTGTGGTTGGGTGTGTGGGAGGGTGTGTGATTGGGTGGGTGGGAGGGTGTGTGATTGGGTGGGTGGGAGGGTGTGTGATTGGTTGGGTGGTTGGGTGTGTGGTTGGGTGTGTGGGAGGGTGTGTGATTGGGTGGGTGTGGTTGGGTGTGTGGGAGGGTGTGTGATTGGGTGGGTGGGAGGGTGTGTGATTGGGTGGGTGATTGGGTGGGTGGTTGGGTGTGTGGGAGGGTGTGTGATTGGTTGGGTGGTTGGGTGTGTGGGAGGGTGTGTGATTGGGTGGGTGGTTGGGTGTGTGTGGTTGGGTGTGTGATTGGGTGGGTGGTTGGGTGTGTGTGGTTGGGTGTGTGATTGGGTGGGTGTGATTGGGTGGGTGTGGTTGGGTGTGTGGTTGGGTGGGTGGTTGGGTGTGTGTGGTTGGGTGTGTGGGAGGGTGTGTGATTGGTTGGGTGGGTGGTTGGGTGTGTGGGAGGGTGTGTGATTGGGTGGGTGGTTGGGTGTGTGGGAGGGTGTGTGGGAGGGTGTGTGATTGGGTGGGTGGGAGGGTGTGTGATTGGGTGGGTGGTTGGGTGCGTTTGCCTGAGCCCTGCCACTAGTTAAGCTCTAAATCTCTTGGAGCCAGAAACCACCCAGACCTGATATACACTCATATACCCCCTCCTCTCAACAAGCTCTCTCTCTCTCTCTCTCTCTCTCTCTCTCTCTCTCTCTCTCTCTCTCTCTCTCTCGACTCGCTTCGTCTCTCTCTCTCTCTCTCTCTCTCTCTCTCTCGACTCGCTTCGTCTCTCTCTCTCGACTCGCTTCGTCTCTCTCTCTCGACTCGCTTCGTCTCTCTCTCTCTCTCGACTCGCTTCGTCTCTCTCTCTCTCTCTCTCTCTCTCTCTCTCTCGACTCGCTTCGTCTCTCTCTCTCTCGACTCGCTTCGTCTCTCTCTCTCTCGACTCGCTTCGTCTCTCTCTCTCTCGACTCGCTTCGTCTCTCTCTCTCTCGACTCGCTTCGTCTCTCTCTCTCGACTCGCTTCGTCTCTCTCTCTCTCTCGACTCGCTTCGTCTCTCTCTCTCTCTCGACTCGCTTCGTCTCTCTCTCTCTCGACTCGCTTCGTCTCTCTCTCTCTCTCTCTCTCTCTCTCTCTCTCTCTCTCGACTCGCTTCGTCTCTCTCTCTCTCTCTCTCTCTCTCTCTCTCTCTCGACTCGCTTCGTCTCTCTCTCTCTCGACTCGCTTCGTCTCTCTCTCTCTCTCTCTCTCTCTCTCGACTCGCTTCGTCTCTCTCTCTCTCTCTCTCTCTCTCGACTCGCTTCCTCTCTCTCTCTCTCTCTCTCTCTCTCTCTCTCTCGACTCGCTTCGTCTCTCTCTCTCTCTCTCTCGACTCGCTTCGTCTCTCTCTCTCTCTCGACTCGCTTCGTCTCTCTCTCTCTCTCTCGACTCGCTTCGTCTCTCTCTCTCTCTCTCGACTCGCTTCGTCTCTCTCTCTCGACTCGCTTCGTCTCTCTCTCTCTCTCTCGACTCGCTTCGTCTCTCTCTCTCTCTCGACTCGCTTCGTCTCTCTCTCTCTCGACTCGCTTCGTCTCTCTCTCTCTCTCTCGACTCGCTTCGTGTCTCTCTCTCTCTCTCTCTCTCGACTCGCTTCGTCTCTCTCTCTCGACTCGCTTCGTCTCTCTCGCTCTCGACTCGCTTCGTCTCTCTCTCTTTCTCTCTCTCTCTCGACTCGCTTCGTCTCTCTCTCTCTCTCTCTCTCTCTCTCTCTCTCGACTCGCTTCGTCTCTCTCTCTCTCTCTCTCTCTCTCTCTCGACTCGCTTCGTCTCTCTCTCTCTCTCGACTCGCTTCGTCTCTCTCTCTCTCGACTCGCTTCGTCTCTCTCTCTCTCTCTCTCGACTCGCTTCCTCTCTCTCTCTCTCTCTCTCTCTCTCGACTCGCTTCGTCTCTCTCTCTCTCTCTCTCTCGACTCGCTTCGTCTCTCTCTCTCTCTCTCGACTCGCTTCGTCTCTCTCTCTCTCGACTCGCTTCGTCTCTCTCTCTCTCTCTCTCGACTCGCTTCGTCTCTCTCTCTCGACTCGCTTCGTCTCTCTCTCTCTCTCTCTCGACTCGCTTCGTCTCTCTCTCTCGACTCGCTTCGTCTCTCTCTCTCTCTCTCTCTCTCTCTCTCTCGACTCGCTTCGTCTCTCTCTCTCTCGACTCGCTTCGTCTCTCTCTCTCTCGACTCGCTTCGTCTCTCTCTCTCTCTCTCTCTCTCGACTCGCTTCGTCTCTCTCTCTCTCTCTCTCTCTCTCTCTCGACTCGCTTCGTCTCTCTCTCTCTCTCGACTCGCTTCGTCTCTCTCTCTCGACTCGCTTCGTCTCTCTCTCTCGACTCGCTTCGTCTCTCTCTCTCTCTCTCTCGACTCGCTTCGTCTCTCTCTCTCTCGACTCGCTTCGTCTCTCTCTCTCTCTCTCTCTCTCTCGACTCGCTTCGTCTCTCTCTCTCTCTCGACTCGCTTCGTCTCTCTCTCTCTCTCTCTCGACTCGCTTCGTCTCTCTCTCTCTCTACCTGAGAAGGTCGACATTCCCCATCACACTGCCAGCTCTGATCCCCTTGATTCCATTCTCTGTCTTGGCAACATCATTCTCACACGCGCTCCACTCTGAGCCAGAGCCCCCCTGCCCAGCCCGTCCAGCACAGAGAGTCCTTTAATAACTGGACAGACAGGCGATGTGATGTTACAGCCAGTCTTATCAGACATCTTATCCCTTAGTTGGCTGTAGAGGGAGCGAGAGAGAGAGAGAGAGAGAGGATTGTAGTGTTGGGTTTCTGCTGCAGCCATTGTTCTGTTTAGACCTGGTCCCTGTGGGCTGAAAGACGATTATTGTTGTGTCGCTTTTAGTCCTCAACATCTGGCACGGTGATGTCAGGAACATAATCGGCTCTGGGCCACGTGCATCGTAAGCCTGGATAGAGAGAGATGGTGGAGAGGTAGCCCACAGCCATGTTCCTGGCAGACACTAAAAACTCTCTCTGCCTGAACAAACACTTCAATCTCTCTAATTTCCTCTGAGCCTCCTTTTCATCTCTCTTTCTCCTCCTTCCAGCACTATCCACTCACGGAAGCACTCAACAACTCCCTCTCTCGTCACTCCTGCTCTTTCTCTCTGTGTCTGTCTGTCTGTGCTACCCTGTATAATTTCAATTTAAGGGCTTTATTGGCATGGGAAACGTGTGTTAACATTGCCAAAGCAAGTGAAGTAGATAGTAAACAAAAGTGAAATAAACAATTAATATTAACAGTAAACATTACACTCAGAAGTTCCAAAAGAATAAAGACATTTCAAATGTCATATTATGTATATATACAGTGTTGTAACAATGTGCAAATAGTTAAAGTACAAATGGGAAAATAAATGAACATAAATATGGGTTGTATTTACAATGGTGTTTGTTCTTCACTGGTTGCACTTTTCTTGTGGCAACAGGTCACAAATCTTGCAGCTGTGATGGCACACTGTGGTTTTTCACCCAGTAGATAAGGGAGTTTATCAAAATTGGATTTGTTTTCGAATTCTTTGTGGATCGCTGTAATCTGAGGGAAATATGTGTCTCTAATATGGTCATACATTTGGCAGGAGGTTAGGAAGTGCAGCTCAGTTTCCACCTCATTTTGTGGGTAGTGTGCACATAGCCTGTCTTCTCTTGAGAGCCAGGTCTGCCTACGGCGGCCTTTCTCAATAGCAAGGCTATGCTCACTGAGTCTGTACACAGTCAAAGCTTTCCTTAAGTTTGGGTCAGTCACAGTGGTCAGGTTTTCTGCCACTGTGTACTCTCTGTTTAGGGCCAAATAGCATTCTAGTTTGCTCTGTTTTTTTGTTTGTTCTTTCCAATGTGTCAAGTAATTCTCTTTTTGTTTTCTCATGATTTGGTTGGGTCTAGTTGTGTTGTTGTTGTTGTTGTCCTGGGGCTGTGTGGGGTCTGTTTGTGTTTGTGAACAGAGCCCCAGGACAAGCTTACTTAGGGGACTCTTCTCCAAGTTCATCTCTCTGTAGGTGATGGCTTTGTTATGGAAGGTTTGGGAATCGCTTCCTTTTAAGTGGTTATAGAATTTAACGGCTCTTTTCTGGATTTTGATAATTAGCGGGTATTGGCCTAATTCTGCTCTGCATGCATTATTTGGTGTTTTACGTTGTACACGGAGGATGTTTTTGCAGAATTCTGCATGCAGAGTCTCAATTTGGTGTTTGTCCCATTTTGTGAATTCTTGGTTGGTGAGCGGACCCCAGACCTCAGAACCATAAAGGGCAATGGGTTCTATAACTGATTCAAGTATTTTTAGCCAGATCCTAATTGGTATGTCAAATTGTATGTTCCTTTTGATGGCATAGAAGGCCCTTCTTGCCTTGTCTCTCAGATCGTTCACAGCTTTGTGGAAGTTACCTGTGGCGCTGATGTTTAGGCCGAGGTATGTATAGTTTTTTGTGTGCTCTAGGGCAACGGTGTCTAGATGGAATTTGTATTTGTGGTCCTGGCAACTGGACCTTTTTTGGAACACCATTATTTTTGTCTTACTGAGATTTACTGTCAGGGCCCAGGTCTGACAGAATCTGTGCAGAAGATCTAGGTGCTGCTGTAGGCCCTCCTTGGTTGGTGACAGAAGCACCAGATCGTCAGCAAACAGAAGACATTTGACTTCAGATTCTAGTAGGGTGAGGCCGGGTGCTGCAGACTGTTCTAGTGCCCTCGCCAATTCGTTGATATATATGTTGAAGAGGGTGCGGCTTAAACTGCATCCCTGTCTCACCCCACGGCCCTGTGGAAAGAAATGTGTGTGTTTTTTGCCAATTTTAACCGCACACTTGTTGTTTGTGTACATGGATTTTATAATGTCGTATGTTTTTCCCCCAACCCCACTTTCCATCAATTTGTATAGCAGACCCTCATGCCAAATTGAGTCAAAAGCTTTTTTGAAATCAACAAAGCATGAGAAGACTTTGCCTTTGTTTTGTTTTGTTTGTTTGTCAATTAGGGTGTGCAGGGTGAATACGTGGTCTGTCGTACGGTAATTTGGTAAAAAGCCAATTTGACATTTGCTCAGTACATTGTTTTCACTGAGGAAATGAACTAGTCTGCTGTTAATGATAATGCAGAGGATTTTCCCAAGGTTGCTGTTGACGCATATCTCTCTCTCCCTCCCTCTCCACTTCTCCAGTCTCTCTCTCCCTACCTCTCCACGTCTCTCTCTCCCTCCCTCTCCACTTCTCCAGTCTCTCTCTCCCTCCCTCTCCACGTCTCTCTCTCGCTCCCTCTCCACTTCTCCAGTCTCTCTCTCTCCCTCCCTCTCCACTTCTCCAGTCTCTCCCTCCCTCTCCACTTCTCCAGTCTCTCTCTCTCCCTCCCTCTCCACTTCTCCAGTCTCTCTCTCTCCCTCCCTCTCCACTTCTCCAGTCTCTCTCTCTCCCTCCCTCTCCACTTCTCCAGTCTCTCTCTCTCCCTCCCTCTCCACTTCTCCAGTCTCTCTCTCCCTCCCTCTCCACTTCTCCAGTCTCTCCCTCTCCCTCCCTCTCCACTTCTCCAGTCCCTCCCTCTCCACTTCTCCAGTCTCTCTCTCTCCCTCCCTCTCCACTTCTCCAGTCTCTCTCTCTCCCTCCCTCTCCACTTCTCCAGTCTCTCTCTCCCTCCCTCTCCACTTCTCCAGTCTCTCTCTCCCTCCCTCTCCACTTCTCCAGTCTCTCTCTCCCTCCCTCTCCACTTCTCCAGTCTCTCCCTCTCCCTCCCTCTCCACTTCTCCAGTCTCTCGCTCCCTCTCCACTTCTCCAGTCTCTCTCTCCCTCTACACTTCTCCAGTCTCTCGCTCCCTCTCCACTTCTCCAGTCTCATCTTTTTCTCCTCTCTCTGAATAGATACTAGAATGTTTCTATGGTGACAGGCCATTTGAACAAGTCCTCATTCAGACTGGAGAGAGAGAGAGAGAGAGAAAGAGAGAGAGATCTGTGAGAGAGAGAGATCTGTGAGAGAGAGAGATCTGTGAGAGAGAGAGAGATCTGTGAGAGAGAGAGATCTGTGAGATAGAGAGAGATCGCGAGATCTGTGAGAGCGAGATCTGTGAGAGAGTGTAATGTTTACTGTTTACTGTTAATATTTATTATTTACTTTTGTTTACTATCTACTTCACTTGCTTTGGCAATGTTAACACACGTTTCCCATGCCAATAAAGCCCTTAAATTGAATAGAATTGAGAGAGCGAGATCTGTGAGCGAAAGAGAGATCTGTGAGAGAGATAGAGAGATGTGTGTGTGTGTGTGTGTGTGTGTGTGTGTGTGTGTGTGTGTGTGTGTGTGTGTGTGTGTGTGTGTGTGTGTGTGTGTGTGTGTGTGTGTGTGTGTGTGTGTGTGTGTGTGTGTGTGTGTGTGTGTGTGTGTGTGTGTGTGTGTGTGTGTGTGTGTGTGTGTGTGTGTGTGTGTGTGTGTGTGTGTGTGTGTGTGTGTGTGTGTGTGTGTGTGTGTGTGTGTGTGTGTGTGTGTGTGTGTGTGTGTGTGTGTGTGTGTGTGTGTGTGTGTGTGTGTGTGAGAGAGAGAGAGAGAGAGAGAGAGAGAGAGAGAGAGAGAGAGAGAGAGAGAGAGAGAGAGAGAGAGAGAGAGAGAGAGAGAGAGAGAGAGAGAGAGAGAGAGAGAGAGAGAGAGAGAGAGAGAGAGAGAGAGAGAGAGAGAGAGAGAGAGAGAGAGAGAGAGAGAGAGAGAGAGAGAGAGAGAGAGAGAGAGAGAGAGAGAGAGAGAGAGAGAGAGAGAGAGAGAGAGAGAGAGAGAGAGAGAGAGAGAGAGAGAGAGCGAGAGATCCCACACACAATCATGCTTCCGGTGACATTGTCCAAGTACAACAGAGGACGAAAGGAAATGTTTTACTACCAGTTAGCCAACAGGACGGTCTATGTGAGGTAGACCAGTATAGACTAACTCACATAGACCACTTTTTTTAAATTCAAAAATGCTTTGTCATTATGGTGTATTGTGTGTAGATTGATGAGGGGAAAAAACGATTAAATCCATTTTAGAATAAGGCTGTAATGTAACAAAATGTGGGAAAAGTCAAGAGTATTTCCCTTTTCCTTGAATTCAGTTTGTAACCTGGAACATTGTCAACGACACAAAATAAATGATAAGCGTACCAGAGAGTCGTCTAACTAAAGCCTTTATTACAGCAAAGACTAAAAACAGTCGCATTCATTAGTGATGTCATTTCCAAAATGGAACGTTTTATTTATTGTTTACAAGGGTCGCTTTGTTATTTAATTTATTTAACTAAAATGCTTTTAAGATCATGAATGACTCATGCTGTGTGATGACATGAACAAATGAATGATTTGATTTGATACCTATATAAGTATTGAAACATGGGACCAACACCTTACATGTTGCGTTTCTATTTTTGTTCAGTATAACTCCAGAGAGGCTAAAGCCTTTATTAGCAAAGATGGAAAAACTGCAGAATTTGTGAAATTAGCACAGATCTGGGGAAGGGTACCAAAACATTTCTGCATAATTGAAGGTTCCCAAGAACACAGTGGCCTCCATCGTTCTTCGTAAATGGAAGACGTTTGGAACCACCAAGACTCTTCCTAGAGCTGGCCGCCCGGCCAAACTGAGCAATCGGGGGAGAAGGGCCTTGGTCAGGGAGGTGCCCAAGAACCCGATGGTCACTCTGACAGAGCTCTAGAGTTCCTCTGTGGAGATGGGAGAACCTTCCAGAAGGACAACCATCTCTGCAGCACTCCACCAATCAGGCCTTTATGGTAGAGTGGCCAGACGGAAGCCACTCCTCAGTAAAAGGCACATGACAGCCCGCTTGGAGTTTGCCAAAAGGCACCTAAAGGACTCTCAGACCATGAGAAACAAGATTCTCTGGTCTGATGAAACCAAGATTGAACTCTTTGGCCTGAATGCCAAGCGTCATATCTGGAGGAAACCAGGCATCATCCCTACGGTGAAGCATGGTGGTGGCAACAACATGCTGTGGGGATGTTTTTCAGCGGCAGGGACTGGGAGACTAGTCATGATCGAGGCAAAGATGAACGGTGCAAAGTACAGAGATCCTTGAAAACCTGCTCAGGACCTCAGACTGGGGCAAAGGTTCACTTTCCAACAGGACAACGACCCTAAACACACAGCCAAGACAACGCAGAAGTGGCTTCGGGACAAGTCTCTGACTTGAACCCGATCTAACATATCTGGAGAATCCATTTTAGAATAAGGCTGTAACGTAACAAAATGTAGAAAGTCAAGGGGTCTGAATACTTTCCGAATGCACTGTAGGTCCTCTCAGGTCCTGGGCCGGGGTGTTGGGGTTGAGGGCGATGTCCTTTAGCAGGGTGGAAGTATTTTCGTGGTAGCAGGGTTGAGATAACCACTTGTGCATTTGGGGAAAGTAGAAGAAGCTTTTTCTATCACTCCCTTGAGTGCTGTGACCTCCCTTTCCTGCTGTGTTCTCAGGTCGGTTGTGCCTGTGTATATTATTATGTGGCTGGGTGATCCTAGTCGGTCCTCAGACAGAAGGTCTAGGGCGCGCTGGGTGTTTGGACACCAGAGTTTAGACACTGTGTGTTTGGGAAAAAGTTTGTTTTCTTGTATGTATTTCCCGTTTGAATCCATAAGGAGTACAATCTGTGGCTTGTGTATGTCCTCAGTGGGTGTGGGGGGGTCGTCAGGAGGGCTATCAGGGTGGCTGACAGGGGGGTTGGGATCCCCTGGGCTTGGGTTTCTTCATTTTTCTGTCCTGCTGTGGTGTCGAGACTTTGGTCAGGATCTGAGGTGGGCTGTTCTGCTGGCTTCTCTGCAGGGGTGGCCAGCTCTCTAATGGGTTGTTCTGTCATACATAATCTTTCTCACCTTTTCCTCCAGCCACTGGGCCTTCTTCTTCCGCTCCAGCTCTTTCTCCTGTTGAAGTTGTCTCACCACAGTCCAGAGTGCTGACATGTCTCTCTCCACCTCCAGCTCTCCGGGTCTAGTTAAGGGGGTGTTGTTGTGCTGGACTGTTGTCTGGGTCTGTGCTGACTGTTCACCTGCTGTTCCAGCTCCACCTGCCTTACCTCCAGCTGGGTGAATGTATCCTTCATTTCAATGAGGGAGTAGTACTCTGTGCTGGGAGGTTGACTTTCTACTTGGGGTTGCTCGTCTGTGTGGTTATTTAATGAAGAGGTCTGGTCTGACCCGCTCGGGGTTGGGGTATCTTTCTCAAGGGAGAGCTTCTCCTGCTGAGCTATTTCTTTGATTAGGTGCAAGTCCAGCTGGAACTGTTTGGTGTTGCCCTGTACCAATACTGTTCCAGATTTATAGAGATTTATATTAGCTGACTCAGAGTCCTCGTTGTCTAGCATCCTGAGTTTCCACCCATCGCTAACACCCCCCCCCCCCCCCCCCCCCCCCCCTCTTAACAGAGGGGTAGTGCGTTAGTATAGCACTGTGCCATGCCAGGGGATGGTCTGTGTGGAAGATAAGGTTGCTTATGTTCCCATTTTTATAATAGTCAGCAGAAAGTGTCTCTGGATTGTCCATGAGGAGCTTCTTTTTGTACTCTTTCCTTCTCATTTTTTACATCCAGGGGTACTGAACTGTAATGACCACAGAGGGAGGGGACTTCAAAGGCCTCTGCATTTGGGTGGGGGAGGCTGTGAAACTCTCCTGCCATTGTTGGGCTCAAGGGCTTTGACAGCTCTCACTTCACACCTCAGTGTTAATTGAAGGTGCAGCCTGATCTGTTCTGTCCTAGCAAGCTTGGTAGCTTGAACTTAGCATTCAGTCCTTATAAAGTAAAATAGATTCTTGTAATTTATTTTTCTTCTTGGTTGTAAAAGTAGCTTCAGAATGAACATTACTCACTCAGTTCCAGGTTGGATAGTATTTTTACGTTTCTGTTGTGCTTATTTTGGTGGTTGTTGGTTTGCCAGAGCATTTGCTGTATTTATTTATTTTAATTATTTATTTTACCTTTTATTTAACTAGGCAAGTCAGTTGACTATCTCTCCCACACTCACACATTAGACATGGCAAAATGTACAGAATTATAGGAAATAAGCTTTAAACCTGCAAAATGTTCTCTCCACCAGCAACGGGGGTGTGAACAGTTTGTCATGAACAGTGCTTATGGTGCACAAGCAGGGGGGTGGGGGATGTTCCCCAATGCTGGGCCTGAGTGAAAACGTTTGGGAACCCTTCCTCTGCTGCACTCTACTGTACTGCACTCTACTGTACTCTGCTCTACTCTACTCTACTCTACTGTACTCTACTGTACTCTACTGTACTGCACTCTACTGTACTCTACTGTACTCTGCTCTACTCTACTCTACTGTACTCTACTGTACTCTACTGTACTGCACTCTACTGTACTCTACTGTACTCTACTGTACTGTACTCTACTGTACTCTACTGTACTACGCTCTACTCTACTGTACTCTACTGTACTCTACTGTACTGCACTCTACTGTACTCTACTGTACTCTACTGTACTGTACTCTACTCTACTCTACTCTACTGTACTACGCTCTACTCTACTGCACTCTACTGCGCTCTACTCTACTGTACTCTACTCTACTGTACTCTACTCTACTCTACTGTACTGCACTCTACTGTACTCTACTCTACTGTACTCTACTCTACTGTACTCTACTCTACTGTACTCTACTCTACTGTACTCTACTCTACTCTACTGTACTCTACTGTACTACGCTCTACTCTACTGCACTCTACTGCGCTCTACTCTACTGTACTCTACTCTACTGTACTCTACTCTACTCTACTGTACTGCACTCTACTGTACTCTACTCTACTGTACTCTACTCTACTCTACTGCGCTCTACTCTACTCTACTGTACTCTACTCTACTGTACTCTACTGTACTCTACTCTACTCTACTCTACTGTACTCTACTGTACTGCACTCTACTGTACTCTACTGTACTCTACTGTACTCTACTCTACTCTACTGCACTCTACTGTACTCTACTGTACTCTACTGTACTGTACTGTACTGCACTGTACTCTACTCTACTCTACTGTACTCTACTCTACTGCGCTCTACTCTACTCTACTCTACTGTACTCTACTGTACTCTACTGTACTGCACTCTACTGTACTGTACTCTACTCTACTGTACTCTACTGTACTCTACTCTACTGTACTGTACTGCACTGTACTCTACTCTACTGTACTCTACTCTACTGCGCTCTACTCTACTCTACTCTACTGTACTCTACTCTACTGTACTCTACTGTACTCTACTCTACTGTACTCTACTCTACTCTACTGTACTGCACTACTGTACTCTACTGTACTGCACTCTACTGTACTCTACTCTACTGTACTCTACTGTACTCTACTCTACTGTACTGTACTCTACTCTACTGTACTCTACTGTACTCTACTGTACTGCACTCTACTGTACTGTACTCTACTCTACTGTACTCTACTCTACTGTACTCTACTCTACTGTACTCTACTGTACTGCACTCTACTGTACTCTACTGTACTCTACTGTACTGTACTCTACTCTACTGTACTCTACTCTACTGTACTACACTCTACTCTACTGTACTCTACTGTACTCTACTGTACTGCACTCTACTCTACTGTACTCTACTGTACTCTACTCTACTGTACTGTACTCTACTGTACTCTACTCTACTGTACTACGCTCTACTCTACTGCACTCTACTGCGCTCTACTCTACTGTACTCTACTCTACTGTACTCTACTCTACTGTACTGCACTCTACTGTACTCTACTCTACTGTACTCTACTGTACTCTACTCTACTCTACTCTACTGTACTCTACTCTACTGCGCTCTACTCTACTGTACTCTACTCTACTCTACTGTACTCTACTCTACTGTACTCTACTCTACTGTACTCTACTGTACTGCACTCTACTGTACTGTACTCTACTCTGGCTGTTCTGCTTTATCTACTCTTATAATGACCATGATAGAACTAGCTACTGCTCTAGACTGAGAGATGTCACACACACTGGCTGGTTAGTGATGCTAGGAGCCTGGGCTTACTGGTTAATGAGAGTTCACTGTGGCTGGTTAGTGATGCTAGGAGCCTGGGCTTACTGGTTAATGAGAGTTCACTGTGGCTGGTTAGTGATGCTAGGAGCCTGGGCTTACTGGTTAATGAGAGTTCACTGTGGCTGGTTAGTGATGCTAGGAGCCTGGGCTTACTGGTTAATGAGAGTTCACTGTGGCTGGTTAGTGATGCTAGGAGCCTGGGCTTACTGGTTAATGAGAGTTCACTGTGGCTGGTTAGTGATGCTAGGAGCCTGGGCTTACTGGTTAATGAGAGTTCACTGTGGTGTGACTGTGACACCGAGGGTTGAACTAGTGTTAGTGGAGATATGACCTGTCAATGAACAACTCATGACAGGGCCATTTTCTCTCCTCTTATTGCTAATGTAGCGGAACCAAAGGCAGGGGTTTCTAGAGCTATGGCTTTGTGATCAGGCTACCGAGAGTTGTAATGAAGAGGGTTTCTCATCCCTGGTTGGCCGACAGACAGACAACTGAACCGCTGTTACCCTGACTAAGACATATTCACGCAGTCTCCTCTGAACAGTTGATGTTGAGATGTGTCTGTTACTTGAACTCTGAAGCATTTATTTGGGCTGCAATTTCTGAGTCTGGGAACTCTAATGAACTTATCCTCTGCAGCAGAGGTAACTCTGGGTCTTCCTTTCCTGTGGCGGTCCTGGTCTAAAGTAGTGCACTATAAAGGGAAAAGGGTGCCATTTGGGATGCATAGAGGGAAACTCCCAACTGGAAATGATCTGCTTGGCTACATCCTGCTCATATCTCATCACTGTGTCCCTAATAACAACAGTTGTAACTTGTTTCACGTTGTCTTAACTTAATGTTTCACATTGCTTTAACTTAATGTCAGTCTCCTGAGTGGCGCAGTGGTCTAAGGCACTGCATCGCAGTGCTAACTGTGTCACTAGAGATCCTGGTTCGAATCCAGGCTCTGTCGCAGCCGGCCGCGACCGGGAGACTCATGGGCGGCGCACAATTGGCCCAGCGTCGTCCAGGGTAGGGGAGGGAATGGCCGGCAGGGATGTAGCTCAGTTGATAGAGCATGGCGTTTGCAACGCCAGGGTTGTGGGTTCGATTCCCACGGGGGGCCAGTATAAAAAAAAATAAAAAATGTATTCACTAAACTGTAAGTCGCTCTGGATAAGAGCGTCTGCTAAATGACTAAAATGTAAATGTAAATGTTAATGTTTCACGTTGTCTTAACATAATGTTTCACGTTGTCTTAACTTAATGTTTCACGTTGTCTTAACTTAATGTTTCACATTGCTTTAACTTAATGTTTCACGTTGTCTTAACATAATGTTTCACGTTGTCTTAACTTAATGTTTCACGTTGTCTTAACTTAATGTTTCACATTGCTTTAACTTAATGTTTCACGTTGTCTTAACATAATGTTTCACGTTGTCTTAACTTAATGTTTCACGTTGTCTTAACTTAATGTTTCACATTGCTTTAACTTAATGTTTCACGTTGTCTTAACATAATGTTTCACGTTGTCTTAACTTAATGTTTCACGTTGTCTTAACTTAATGTTTCACATTGCTTTAACTTAATGTTTCACGTTGTCTTAACATAATGTTTCACGTTGTCTTAACTTAATGTTTCACGTTGTCTTAACTTAATGTTTCACATTGCTTTAACTTAATGTTTCACGTTGTCTTAACTTAATGTTTCACATTGCTTTAACTTAATGTTTCACGTTGTCTTAACATAATGTTTCACATTGCTTTAACTTAATGTTTCACGTTGTCTTAACATAATGTTTCACATTGCTTTAACTTAATGTTTCACGTTGTCTTAACTTAATGTTTCACATTGCTTTAACTTAATGTTTCACGTTGTCTTAACATAATGTTTCACATTGCTTTAACTTAATGTTTCACGTTGTCTTAACATAATGTTTCACATTGCTTTAACTTAATGTTTCACGTTGTCTTAACTTAATGTTTCACGTTGCTTTAACTTAAAGTTTCACGTTATCTTAACTTAATGTTTCACATGCCCTTTATTTGTCTGTGTTAATATACAGTCTGGTGAATGTGATGTTACAGTCCTGTTAATGAGATCTGCCCTGTTGGGGTGTAGCGGTGGCTAGTCCCCTGAGAGTCCCCAGTCGCTCTGCTCCTCTGCAGTAGTGAGTGTCGTTGGTTAGCAGCCAGCTGTTGACAGACGGGCGGTTCTGAAGTTGCTCCGTCTTCCTCTAAGCAGTTAGTTCTTCACAGTAGTTGAGCTGTGAGGAGCTGGGCCTGACTGTCTGTGTTCCTGTAGAACATCTCTCTCCCTGGCTGTGTCGGTCTGGTCTCTCGCAGACTGTCGCCGAGGAGTTTATAAGAGAAGTCAAACAATAAATAAATAGAGGGCAACTCTCAATCACTTAAAGGAAAGGTTCACTCATTTTGAATGTTACATTGTTTTTGTGCATCTCTGAGTGTTGTTCTATCGATTCCCTGGGTCATTTCATGTTTTCATGTGTATCTGTGTTATTGGCGTTCAAGCAGGCAGAATCCGGCGGTATGACGTAGCACCGTGATAAAGTCGCTCTCGCTACACTGGAAGTTAACAGGAATACGACTTTTAGATCGCGAATACGTCTATCATACATGTCAGATTTCAATACTGGCTTATGTCATAACTCCTTCATCAGGGTAGCTGGCAGACTGACTCTCAGGTCTGAAGGCTGGCCCGGCTGACAGAATATTCCCTCCCTGACTAAACAACTCTGGAATGAGTATATGCATTAACCTCACATTTCTCTCTTTCTCTCCTTTCTCTCCTCTCTTTCCTCCCCTCTCTCTCCCCCCTCTCCTCTCTCCCCCCTCTCCTCTCTCCCCCCAGGCACTAGCAGCCAATGCAGGCACAGGTTTTGCTGTAGCGGAGCCCCAGGTGGCCATGTTCTGTGGGAAGCTCAACATGCACGTCAACATCCAGACAGGACGCTGGGAACCTGACCCATCCGGGATGAAGAGCTGCGTAGGAACCAAAGAGGGCGTGCTGCACTACTGTCAGGAGGTGAGACCATGTTACACTGTTAACCTGAAGAGGGACTGTTATTTGTGTGACACCATTCATCTGAAATGGGACCGATATAAGAGTGACACCACTGGCTCTGCCTGAACCATAATCACATTGGGATAGTTAACATGATGGGGGACCATTATTAGTGTGACACCACTGGCCCATAGTCACAGTTGGTTGACCTTCCTACTGTCTCTCCACTGACTCCAGTCTGAATTCACTGCGTTATTAGTGTACCGAGTCCCTCCATATATAGATAGTATCATATATTATTATCATAAAAACCTCCCTCTCTCCTTTTCTGCCTCTGTAAACTACTGTACACACACACACACACACACACACACACACACACACACACACAGTTGTGTATTACTATACTTGTGAGGACTTTTTGGGGACCAACAATTGATTCCCATTCAAAATCCTATTTTCCCTAATTCTAACCCTAAATCTAATCCCTAAACCTAAAATAGCCTTTTTCCTTTTTAGGACCGGCAAAATGTCAACATGTCCTCACTTGACCGAATTCTCCTTGGTTTACTATTCTTGTGTGGACTTCTGGTCCAAGTATAGTAAATCACACACACACACACACACACACACACACACACACACACACACACATGCTGTGCTAACTGGAGACAGGAGGGGGAGGAGGATTAGTAGATACTGAAGAAACAGGACATTATCTCTTCCTCTCATTCTCTCTCTTCACCTCTCTCTGTTTACCTCTCTCATTCTCCCTCTCTGTCTCTCTCCCTCGTCTCTTTCTTTCTTTCTTTCTTTCGCTCTCTCTCTCTGTTTACCTCTCTCTGTCTCTCTCAATTTCAATTCAATTTCAATTTAAGGGCTTTATTGGCATGGGAAACGTGTGTTAACATTGCCAAAGCAAGTGAAGTAGATAGTAAACAAAAGTGAAATAAACAATTAATATTAACAGTAAACATTACACTCAGAAGTTCCAAAAGAATAAAGACATTTCAAATGTCATATTATGTATATATACAGTGTTGTAACAATGTGCAAATAGTTAAAGTACAAATGGGAAAATAAATAAACATAAATATGGGTTGTATTTACAATGGTGTTTGTTCTTCACTGGTTGCCCTTTTCTTGTGGCAACAGGTCACAAATCTTGCTGCTGTGATGGCACACTGTGGTATTTCACCCAATAGATATGGGAGTTTATCAAAATTGGATTTGTTTTCTAATTCTTTGTGGATCGCTGTAATTTGAGGGAAATATGTGTCTCTAATATGGTCATACATTTGGCAGGAGGTTAGGAAGTGCAGCTCAGTTTCCACCTCATTTTGTGGGCAGTGTGCACATAGCCTGTCTTCTCTTGAGAGCCAGGTCTGCCTACGGCGGCCTTTCTCAATAGCAAGGCTATGCTCACTGAGTCTGTACATAGTCAAAGCTTTCCTTAAGTTTGGGTCAGTCACAGTGGTCAGGTATTCTGCCACTGTGTACTCTCTGTTTAGGGCCAAATAGCATTCTAGTTTGCTCTGTTTTTTTTGTTTGTTCTTTCCAATGTGTCAAGTAATTCTCTTTTTGTTTTCTCATGATTTGGTTGGGTCTAATTGTGTTGTTGTTGTTGTCCTGGGGCTCTGTGGGGTCTGTTTGTGAACACAAAACTCTCTCTCTCTCTGTCTCTCTCTGTCTCTCTGTCTCTCTCTCTGTCTCTCTCTCTCTCTCTCTCTCTCTCTCTCGCTCTCTCTCGCTCTCTCTCTCTCGCTCTCTCTCTCTCTCTCTCTCTCTCTCTCTCTCTCTCTCTCTCTCTCTCTCTCTCTCTCTCTCTCTCTCTCTCTCTCTCTCTCTCTCTCTCTCTCTCTCTCTCTCTCTCTCTCTCTCTCTCTCTCTCTCTCTCTCTCTCTCTCTCTCTCTCTCTCTCAGATGTACCCTGAGCTCCAGATCACAAACGTGGTGGAGGCCAACCAGCCAATCAGGATTGAGAACTGGTGCAAGAAGGAGAAGAAGCTGTGTAAAGGCCACGCCCACATTGTGGTGCCATACAAATGTTTAGGTAAGAACCACACACAGGGATAACATAAAACTATTATATTGTATTTCCACTGGAGATTTCCCCCAGTGTTCGACCTAAAGGCCTCAGACTTTAGTGTTTCCATGGCCCAGCTCCAGAGACTCACTGGGCCATGGCCTCAGTTGGACCTGCCCTGACTTTGGGCCACAACGAGGGGGCTGGGGCTTTTCGGGCTGCATTACCAAGCAATCACTAATTGTGAACACCTTCTCACAAAGCAAGTGTTTTGACAATTCCCCCAGTCTAATATCATGGTGTATACCATGATGTCACAAGAATTTCTATCTCTAATAGTTAAACTCAACTGTTACTCAAGCTTTGAATAATTCCCAGAGGTTGTAAGGTTCTAGTTAATTAAGAATTAAACAAACAACCAGTCTGCAGTGGATCAGCCATTTTATTCAGAGAGTTCCCTCCCGCTCAAAACTCACACACCCTTTTTATATGCGTTCACACAAAGGAACTTTGCTCCGCCCACCTTGAGGCGGCCTGTGACTTTCCACAGTATAGAATAGTTAAGTTTGACAGTTTCTAGGTCTCCTTTCTCCTGGAATGTTTGTCTCCAGCAGTTTCTAACCCCTCTTCTCTGTTAGTGGGTTTATTGCCTTATAACTCTCTAACACAGTTTACACATTTATACAGTATTTGGGGTGGAATCTTTTTAGTCATTACAATAAACATACAAATGAATCTATCAATACACCAGTCTAATATCATGGTGTATAGACCAGTCTAATATCATGGTGTATAGACCAGTCTAATATCATGGTGTATAGACCAGTCTAATATCATGGTGTATAGACCAGTCTAATATCATGGTGTATAGACCAGTCTAATATCATGGTGTATAGACCAGTCTAATATCATGGTGTATAGACCAGTCTAATATCATGGTGTATAGACCAGTCTAATATCATGGTGTATAGACCAGTCTAATATCATGGTGTATAGACCAGTCTAATATCATGGTGTATAGACCAGTCTAATATCATGGTGTATAGACCAGTCTAATATCATGGTGTATAGACCAGTCTAATGTCATGGTGTATAGACCAGTCTAATATCATGGTGTATAGACCAGTCTAATATCATGGTGTATAGACCAGTCTAATATCATGGTGTATAGACCAGTCTAATATCATGGTGTATAGACCAGTCTAATATCATGGTGTATAGACCAGTCTAATATCATGGTGTATAGACCAGTCTAATATCATGGTGTATAGACCAGTCTAATATCATGGTGTATAGACCAGTCTAATATCATGGTGTATAGACCAGTCTAATATCATGGTGTATAGACCAGTCTAATATCATGGTGTATAGACCAGTCTAATATCATGGTGTATAGACCAGTCTAATGTCATGGTGTATAGACCAGTCTAATATCATGGTGTATAGACCAGTCTAATGTCATGGTGTATAGACCAGTCTAATATCATGGTGTATAGACCAGTCTAATATCATGGTGTATAGACCAGTCTAATATCATGGTGTATAGACCAGTCTAATATCATGGTGTATAGACCAGTCTAATATCATGGTGTATAGACCAGTCTAATATCATGGTGTATAGACCAGTCTAATGTCATGGTGTATAGACCAGTCTAATATCATGGTGTATAGACCAGTCTAATGTCATGGTGTATAGACCAGTCTAATGTCATGGTGTATAGACCAGTCTAATATCATGGTGTATAGACCAGTCTAATATCATGGTGTATAGACCAGTCTAATATCATGGTGTATAGACCAGTCTAATATCATGGTGTATAGACCAGTCTAATATCATGGTGTATAGACCAGTCTAATATCATGGTGTATAGACCAGTCTAATATCATGGTGTATAGACCAGTCTAATATCATGGTGTATAGACCAGTCTAATATCATGGTGTATAGACCAGTCTAATATCATGGTGTATAGACCAGTCTAATATCATGGTGTATAGACCAGTCTAATATCATGGTGTATAGACCAGTCTAATATCATGGTGTATAGACCAGTCTAATATCATGGTGTATAGACCAGTCTAATATCATGGTGTATAGACCAGTCTAATATCATGGTGTATAGACCAGTCTAATATCATGGTGTATAGACCAGTCTAATGTCATGGTGTATAGACCAGTCTAATGTCATGGTGTATAGACCAGTCTAATATCATGGTGTATAGACCAGTCTAATATCATGGTGTATAGACCAGTCTAATATCATGGTGTATAGACCAGTCTAATATCATGGTGTATAGACCAGTCTAATATCATGGTGTATAGACCAGTCTAATGTCATGGTGTATAGACCAGTCTAATATCATGGTGTATAGACCAGTCTAATGTCATGGTGTATAGACCAGTCTAATATCATGGTGTATAGACCAGTCTAATGTCATGGTGTATAGACCAGTCTAATATCATGGTGTATAGACCAGTCTAATATCATGGTGTATAGACCAGTCTAATATCATGGTGTATAGACCAGTCTAATATCATGGTGTATAGACCAGTCTAATGTCATGGTGTATAGACCAGTCTAATGTCATGGTGTATAGACCAGTCTAATATCATGGTGTATAGACCAGTCTAATGTCATGGTGTATAGACCAGTCTAATGTCATGGTGTATAGACCAGTCTAATATCATGGTGTATAGACCAGTCTAATATCATGGTGTATAGACCAGTCTAATATCATGGTGTATAGACCAGTCTAATATCATGGTGTATAGACCAGTCTAATATCATGGTGTATAGACCAGTCTAATATCATGGTGTATAGACCAGTCTAATATCATGGTGTATAGACCAGTCTAATATCATGGTGTATAGACCAGTCTAATATCATGGTGTATAGACCAGTCTAATGTCATGGTGTATAGACCAGTCTAATATCATGGTGTATAGACCAGTCTAATATCATGGTGTATAGACCAGTCTAATATCATGGTGTATAGACCAGTCTAATATCATGGTGTATAGACCAGTCTAATATCATGGTGTATAGACCAGTCTAATGTCATGGTGTATAGACCAGTCTAATGTCATGGTGTATAGACCAGTCTAATGTCATGGTGTATAGACCAGTCTAATATCATGGTGTATAGACCAGTCTAATATCATGGTGTATAGACCAGTCTAATATCATGGTGTATAGACCAGTCTAATATCATGGTGTATAGACCAGTCTAATATCATGGTGTATAGACCAGTCTAATGTCATGGTGTATAGACCAGTCTAATATCATGGTGTATAGACCAGTCTAATATCATGGTGTATAGACCAGTCTAATATCATGGTGTATAGACCAGTCTAATATCATGGTGTATAGACCAGTCTAATATCATGGTGTATAGACCAGTCTAATATCATGGTGTATAGACCAGTCTAATATCATGGTGTATAGACCAGTCTAATATCATGGTGTATAGACCAGTCTAATGTCATGGTGTACATTTTACATTTACATTTTACTCATTTAGCAGACGCTCTTATCCAGAGCGACTTACAGTTAGTGAATACATATATATATTTTTTTTATACTGGCCCCCCGTGGGAATCGAACCCACAACCCTGGCGTTGCAAACGCCATGCTCTATCAACTGAGCTACATCCCTGCCGGCCATTCCCTCCCCTACCCTGGACGACGCTGGGCCAATTGTGCGCCGCCCATGAGTCTCCCGGTCGCGGCCGGCTGCGACAGAGCCTGGATTCGAACCAGGATCTCTAGTGGCACAGTTAACACTGCGATGCAGTGCCTTAGACCACTGCGCCACTCAGGAGACACTGTACAGTGTATAGACCAGTCTAATGTCATGGTGTATAGACCAGTCTAATATCATGGTGTATAGACCAGTCTAATATCATGGTGTATAGACCAGTCTAATATCATGGTGTATAGACCAGTCTAATATCATGGTGTATAGACCAGTCTAATATCATGGTGTATAGACCAGTCTAATATCATGGTGTATAGACCAGTCTAATATCATGGTGTATAGACCAGTCTAATATCATGGTGTATAGACCAGTCTAATATCATGGTGTATAGACCAGTCTAATATCATGGTGTATAGACCAGTCTAATATCATGGTGTATAGACCAGTCTAATATCATGGTGTATAGACCAGTCTAATATCATGGTGTATAGACCAGTCTAATATCATGGTGTATAGACCAGTCTAATATCATGGTGTATAGACCAGTCTAATATCATGGTGTATAGACCAGTCTAATATCATGGTGTATAGACCAGTCTAATATCATGGTGTATAGACCAGTCTAATATCATGGTGTATAGACCAGTCTAATATCATGGTGTATAGACCAGTCTAATATCATGGTGTATAGACCAGTCTAATATCATGGTGTATAGACCAGTCTAATATCATGGTGTATAGACCAGTCTAATGTCATGGGTAACCAGGGTAACAAGTGTTAAAGTTGAAAAGCAGGATAACATGCTGACCAGACCACCCAGACACATACACGTTATTCAATCATTTCACCCAAACTGCTCGCACGCGTCAACAGGCGTCTGCGTAGCCAGGCGCTAAAATGGAACTTGGTTCTATTTTAGACACTTGACGCGCTGCAAGTCCCGCCTCTCCCATCTTCTCATTGGATGTTATGAGCATATACCCACATGGGTGATTGAGAGATGAATGAGGTCCACACTCCTGTGCAGTTGCTGGCAGTAATGCACCTTAAAGTTGGTTGCCAACCGCCACATAAAATCCCCAGAAGAAGAAGGAAGATGAACGAGGAGAGGTTTATCAAAAAAAACGAGCTAAAAACTAAGTAGGTTTCCCCTGTTACCTTGTCGGAGGAGAAAACACACCATTTTGTGTGACTCAACATGGGTCAAAATTCTACAAAGATGCAGCCAAAAAAGAAAAAAAGGACCATATGCATTTCAAGTAAAATAACAACCCAATATTTTATTTTCCTCGACAAATTAGCTAGCAACAGCAAGCTAGCTAAATGTCGATAAGTGTTTCATGTGTGTTTCGACCTGTCCCAAAACTAACATAGTTGGTTAATAGTTGGTTTTGGTATTTTAATCTGCGTGTCATGAACATGTCTGGTGGGGATGGAGAAAATCAGCAGACGACGATGGCGCACGCAGACGGTCTGGTCAGCATGTAACAATAGTCTATTTGTAAATCTGTGGTAATCCCTGAATGAGAGATATAATTTACTTATATTATTAAACCCTAGAGATATAGATATGATACTTCAACTATTCTTAGTGTAATTCTTTGAGCTAAGCCATGGACATAAGGCTTAAGACTATATTAGAATATTTGTATCGTAATTTTGTGAAGGAAGCCCTGCGCTTTGATCGTTTCTACGTGCTGATTGGCCGGTTCATGGGTTAGGAGCGTGCTGATTGGCCGGTTCATGGGTAGGAGCATGCTGATAGGCCGGTTCATGGGCTAGGAGCATGCTGATAGGCCGGTTCATGGGCTAGGAGAGGAGACATTAGGAAACAGTCTAACCGACGAGGAGAGACACACTGATGTGACAGAGAAACATATTGGAGTGGGATTCTATTGACTAGTCTTAGCCTTGAGCTGTGGCGTTACTAGAGATCCACACACATCAGAAGGCCAAGGAGGGGGAAGACATTACTGTGGAGGCAGCAGGATTGTTGAGCAATAAAACACTGATTCCCTCTTCAGACACCAGCTATAAACTCCTCCTCAGACACCAGCTATAAACTCCTCATTAGACACCAGCTATAAACTCCTCCTCAGACACCAGCTATAAACTCCTCCTCAGACACCAGCTATAAACTCCTCTTCAGACACCAGCTATAAACTCCTCCTCAGACACCAGCTATAAACTCCTCCTCGGACACCAGCTATAAACTCCTCCTCAGACACCAGCTATAAACTCCTCCTCAGACACCAGCTATAAACTCCTCTTCAGACACCAGCTATAAACTCCTCCTCAGACACCAGCTATAAACTCCTCCTCGGACACCAGCTATAAACTCCTCCTCAGACACCAGCTATAAACTCCTCCTCAGACACCAGCTATAAACTCCTCTTCAGACACCAGCTATAAACTCCTCCTCAGACACCAGCTATAAACTCCTCCTCAGACACCAGCTATAAACTCCTCCTCAGACACCAGCTATAAACTCCTCTTCAGACACCAGCTATAAACTCCTCCTCAGACACCAGCTATAAACTCCTCCTCAGACACCAGCTATAAACTCCTCCTCAGACACCAGCTATAAACTCCTCCTCAGACACCAGCTATAAACTCCTCCTCAGACACCAGCTATAAACTCCTCCTTAGACACCAGCTATAAACTCCTCCTCAGACACCAGCTATAAACTCCTCTTCAGACACCAGCTATAAACTCCTCTTCAGACACCAGCTATAAACTCCTCTTCAGACACCAGCTATAAACTCCTCCTCAGACACCAGCTATAAACTCCTCCTCAGACACCAGCTATAAACTCCTCCTCAGACACCAGCTATAAACTCCTCTTCAGACACCAGCTATAAACTCCTCCTTAGACACCAGCTATAAACTCCTCCTCAGACACCAGCTATAAACTCCTCTTCAGACACCAGCTATAAACTCATCTTCAGACACCAGCTATAAACTCCTCTTCAGACACCAGCTATAAACTCCTCTTCAGACACCAGCTATAAACTCCTCCTTAGACACCGACACCAGCTATAAACTCCTCCTCAGACACCAGCTATAAACTCCTCCTCAGACACCAGCTATAAACTCCTCCTCAGACACCAGCTATAAACTCCTCATTAGACACCAGCTATAAACTCCTCTTCAGACACCAGCTATAAACTCCTCTTCAGACACCAGCTATAAACTCCTCTTCAGACACCAGCTATAAACTCCTCTTCAGACACCAGCTATAAACTCCTCCTCAGACACCAGCTATAAACTCCTCCTCAGACACCAGCTATAAACTCCTCCTCAGACACCAGCTATAAACTCCTCCTCAGACACCAGCTATAAACTCCTCCTCAGACACACAGAGTCAGAGAGAGAGGAGGACGAGGGTAGGGGAGGGGATCACACACACCGCTTGCCTCTCCTAGAGGGTTTTACTGTGATCAAGAGGGAGAGAGTGGAGTTCAGTAATTGGTTCATTAACAGACATATTATACTACAGAAATCTCACTGGCATCTCAAAGCGTATTTCTCACACGTGTATCAGGTTGTGAATTCTGCAAACAACATTTCCACTCTGAGAATGAGAATGGTAAATGACTAATTAATACAGTGCATTTGGAAAGTATTCAGACCCCTTGACTTTTTCCAAATGTTGTTACGTTACAGCCTTATTCTAAAATAGATTAAATAGATGTTTTCCCACCTCATCAATCTACACACAATACCCCATAATGACAAAGTAAAAACTGTTTTTTAGAAATTTTTGCAAATGTATTAAAAATATAAATATGACATTTACATAAGTATTCAGACCCTTTACTCAGTACTTTGTTGAAGCATTTTTGGCACCGGTTACAGCTGGCAAGTCTTCTTGGGTATGACGCTACAAGCTTGGTACACCTGTATTTGGGGAGTTTCTCCCATTCTTCTCTGCAGATCCTCTCAAGCTCTGTCAGGTTGGATGGAGAGCGCACAGCTATTTTCAGGTCTCTCCAGAGATGTTCGATCAGGTTCAAGTCCGGGCTCTGGCTGGGCCACTCAAGGACATTCAGAGACTTGTCCCGAACCCACTCCTGCATTGTCTTAGCTGTGTGCTTAGGATCGTTGTCCTGTTGGAAGGTGAACCTTAGCCCCAGTCTGAGGTGCTGAGCGCTCTGGAGCAGGTTTTCATCAAGGATCTCTCTGTACTTTGCTCTGTTCATCTTTCCCTCTATCCTGACTAGTTTCCCAGTCCCTGCCGCTGAAAAACATCCCCACAGCATGATGCTGCCACCACCATGCTTCACCGTAGGAATTGTGCCAGGTTTCGTCCAGACGTGAAGCTTGGCATTCAGGCCAAAGAGTTCAATCTTGGTTTCATCAGACCAGAGAATCTTGCTTCTAATGGTCTGAGAATCTTTAGGTGCCTTTTGGCAAACTCCAAGCTGGCTGTCATGTACCTTTTACTGAGGAGTGGCTTCCGTCTGGCCACTCTACCATAAAGGCCTGATTGGTGGAGTGCTGCAGAGATGGTTGTCCTTCTGGAAGGTTCTCCCATCTCCACAGAGGAACTCTGGAGCTCTGTCAGAGTGACCATCGGGTTCTTGGTCAACTCCCTGACCAAGGCTCTCCTCCCCCGATTTCTCAGTTTTGCCGGGCGGCCAGCTCTAGAAAGAACCTTGGCAGTTCCAAACTTCTTCCATTTAAGAATGATGGATGCCACTGTGTTCTTGGACCTTCAATGCTGCAGAATTTTTTTGGTGCCCTTCCTCAGATCTGTGCCTCGACACAATCCTGTCTCAGAGCTCTACGGACAATTCCTTCGACCTCATGGCTTGGTTTTTGCTCTGACATGCACTGTCAACTGTGGGACCTTATATAGACAGTTGTGTGCCTTTCCAAATCATGTCCAATCAGTTGAATTTACCACAGGTGGACTCCAATCAAGTTGTAGAAACATCTCAAGGAGGATCAATGGAAACAAGATGCACCTGAGCTCAATTTTGAGTCTCATATCAAAAGGTCTGAATACTTACATAAATAAGATATTTCTGTTTTATTTATTAATATGCAAACATTTCGAAAAAACCTTTTTTTTTCGCTTTGTCATTATGGGGTATTGTGTGTAGATTGAGGAATTTTGATTTATTTAATCCATTTTAGAACAAGGCTGTAACGGAACAAAATGTGGAAAAAAGTCAAGGGGTCTGAAAACTTTCTGAATGCACTGTACATATATTAACAGAAATTGACGTAACCAAATGACGGGGTTTAACGGTACATTTTACTACTGGTGCCATATAGAGAATATGTGCCATATGTAATGGAGAATTGATCAAAATAAAAAAATAAGAGGGCAAACAATCCACACAATGAAACAATGAATGGCGGGAGACAGCCATTTTGGAGTGAGACTCGCCTAGATTTTTTGCCATTCACCCCTCCCCTTCTTCTGGTCTCAACATTTTAAATTATACTCAAGACACGTTATCTTCACACATATTTTAGATGCTTTTCACTGACAGCCGCGACTCAATAATCAGCTAGGCTTATTGCCACGCTGCCCAAACTGCTTCCCAAATAGGCTTAGGCCTACAAGCTTGTGATTTTGAAACAATCCACAGCAATTTTTGGGGAAGAAGCTAATGATCCTTGATTTCTCTCTCGCCAAGTATTTTCAATGATTTTATTTATTTATGTATAGACTAGGGCTGTTACGGTGACCGTATTACCGCCACACCGGCAGTCACGAGTCATGATGGCAGTCAAATTCCAAGTGACCGTTTTTGTCATGGTAACTAGGCTTCTCCAAGCTCTGATGCTGCTGATGGTCATTAGTAGCCTACCAAACTTGCTAACTGCCTGGTACTCAGCACTCTATTGTCCCTCTAATCACTCTGACATCAATGCAAATGTTATCGAAAATCTAATCAAACACTTAATGAGAGCCCATGAGCTCATGTTGCGCAACATTTCTATAGGCTATGCAATTACGTGAGAAAACAGCGTATTGATGGTCTCTCTTAAGAAGAGGAGGATACCATCAGCTTTCTATAGGCTAGGCCTAATATTTATCAACTTTCCTAATATTAAGCACATGGCTTCGCTTTACAACAGGAGTATAGCCTACCTGGCTGGCATGAAAATGAACAACCAGAAAAGCTTCCTCCATTCGCAATTTAAGTGCATACTGTAGATTACACTTATTTTTTTCCCATGCCCCTGTTCCGAGACAAGTGCTTGATAATGGTCCATTCTAAATAAAAACTAATTTCACAGATATATTATTTAGTATATGTAAAGATAACATTAAATTAAGAATGGTCTGATGGAGGCGTCCCGAGTGGCGCAACGGTCTAAGGCACTGCATCACAGTGCTTGAGGCGTCACTATAGACCCGGGTTCGATCCCAGGCTGTGTCACAACCGGCCGTGACCAGGAGTCCCATAGGGCGGCGCACAATTGGCCCAGCATCGTCTGGGTTAGGGCAAGGTTTGGCCGGGGGGGCTTTACTTGGCTCATCGCACTCTAGCGACTTCTTGTGGCAGGCCGGGCGCCTGCAGGCTGACTTTGGTCGTCAGTTGGACGTTGTTTCCTCAGACACATTGGTGCAGCTGGCTTCCGGGTTAAGCGGGCGGGTGTTAAGAAGCAAGGTTTGGCGGGTCATGTTTCGGAGGACGCATGACTCGACCTTCGCCTTTCCCGAGCCCGTTGAGGAGTTAGGGGAAGGTTTGGCCGGGGGGGCTTTACTTGGCTCATCGCACTCTAGCGACTTCTTGTGGCAGGCCGGGCAGCGATGAGACGAGATTGTAATTGGATATCACGAAAAAAGGGGGTAAAATAAATAAATAAAAATAATTGTCTGATGGGTGACAATATTAGTCACTTGTGAATGATGCCCAGCTTGTGCAGTAAGGCAAGGAACAGCGCATGCCTTTTTTTGGGGGCGACTTTTTCAAATCAGTTGCACACTTCATGTAGCCTAGCCCATAGGCCTATATGTTTGATAAGGTTTGTATCACAAATAACTCCTTAAAATGAAGCACATGAATCCGCATTACATTACATTACATTATAACAGCTGTAGAGCTTGCCGAGTTTCAAGTTTGGGGAAGATAATTAATAATAATAATAATGATGATTTTCAATAATGCAACTTTTTAATAAAGCTTTACATGCATAATCACATTTCCCTTCACTTTCGAGAACAGTGTTTTCCCGCTAATTGATTGCATTTTGGAACATTCTCACTTATAGCCTACTGTCATGTGCGCATTGCTGTGCTTATAATGTGACGAAATAGCGTAACAGTTGATCAACATTATAAGTTAAATGTTCTGATCTGTTGCATCAGCCTCATTGCTTTTTCAAAGGTTTATTGATGCTAGTGGTTGTATTAATTTGGGATCTATCGCATCCCACAACTGTCCCAGACTATGTTTGGAATATTTATTTATTGCACAGAAGGACAAGTTGACTGTCACGATCGCTTACAGACGGGACGGACCAAGGCGCAGCGTGATATGCGTACATGTTTATTTTTCCGAATAAACACTATGACAAAACAACAAACGAAACGTGAAGTCCAAGGTACACAAAACAAACATACCTAACACGGAACAAGATCCCACAACCCACTAGTGCCAATAGGCTGCCTAAGTATGGTTCCCAATCAGAGACAACGAGCTACAGCTGCCACTGATTGGGAACCACCCCGGCCAACATAGATCTACACGATCTAGATCTAAACATAGAAAATGCAACATAGAACATCACCACACAGAAAATACACACCCTGACTCAACAAATACGAGTCCCCAGAGTCAGGGCGTGACATTGACAAATAGCGTAGGTAAACTTTTGTACTATGGGGGATAGTAGATTGACATACAAGCTTGCGAAAGTATTCACCCCCCTTGGCATTTTTCCTATTTTGTTCCCGTACGACCTGGAATTAAAATTGATTTTTTGGGGGGTTTGTATCAATTGATTTACACAACATGCCTACCACTTTGAAGATGCAAAATATTTTTTTATTGTGAAACAAACATGAAATAAGACAAAGAAACAGAACTTGCGCGTGCATAACTATTCTACAGAGAGTTAACTATTCAGAGCCACCTTTTGCAGCAATTACAGCTGCAAGTCTCTTGGGGTATGTCTCTATAAGCTTGGTATATCTAGCCACTGGGATTTTTGCCCATTCTTCAAGGCAAAACGGCTCCAGCTCCTTCAAGTTGGATGGGTTCCGCTGGTGTACAGCAATCTTTAAGTCATACCACAAATTCTCAATTGGATTGAGGTCTGGGCTTTGACTAGGCCATTCCAAGACATTTAAATGTTTCTCCCTTAAACCACTCGGGTGTTGCTTTAGCAGTATGCTTAGGGTCATTGTCCTCCTGGAAGGTGAACCTCCGTCCCAGTCTCAAATCTCTGGAAGACTGAAACAGGTGTCCCTCAAGAATTTCCCTGTATTTAGCGCCATTCATCATTCCTTCAATTCTGACCAGTTTCCCAGTCCCTGCCGATGGAAAAACAGATTTTTTTTCTTGAAGCAATGGCTTTTTTATGGCCACTCTTCTGTAAAGCCCAACTCTGTGGAGTGTACAGCTTAAAGTGGTCCTACGGACAGATACTCCAATCTCCGCTGTGGAGCTGTGCAGCTCCTTCAGGGTTATCTTGGGTCTCTTTGTTGCCTCTCTGATGAATGCCCTCCTTGCCTGGTCCGTGAGTTTTGGTGGGCGGCCCTCTCTTGGCAGGTTTGTTGTGGTGCCATATTCTTTCCATTTCTTTATAATGGATTTAATGGTGCTCTGTGGGATGTTCAAAGTTTCGGATATTTTTTTATAACCCAACCCTGATCTGTACTTCTCCACAACTTTGTCCCTGACCTGTTTTGGAGAGCTCCTTGGTCTTCATGTTGCCCCTTGCTTAGTGGTTTAGCAGACTCTGGGGCCTTTCAGAACAGGTGTATATATACTGAGATCATGTGATAGATCATGTGACACTTAGTTTGCACACAAGTGGACTTTATTTAACTAATTATGTGAAGGAGAGGAGGGTGTGAGAGGAAAGAGAGAAGGGTGTGAGAGGAAGGGGAGGAGGGTGTGTGAGGAAGGAGAGGAGGGTGTGAGAGGAAGGGGAGGAGGGTGTGTGAGGAAGGGGAGGAGGGTGTGAGAGGAAGGGGAGGAGGGTGTGAGAGGAAGGGGAGGAGGGTGTGAGAGGAAGGGGAGGAGGGTGTGTGAGGAAGGAGAGGAGGGTGTGAGAGGAAGGGGAGGAGGGTGTGAGAGGAAGGGGAGGAGGGTGTGAGAGGAAGGGGAGGAGGGTGTGAGAGGAAGGGGAGGAGGGTGTGTGAGGAAGGAGAGGAGGGTGTGAGAGGAAGGGGAGGAGGGTGTGAGAGGAAGGGGAGGAGGGTGTGAGAGGAAGGGGAGGAGGGTGTGCGAGGAAGGGGAGGAGGGTGTGAGAGGAAGGGGAGGAGGGTGGGAGAGGAAGGGGAGGAGGGTGTGAGAGGAAGGGGAGGAGGGTGTGAGAGGAAGGGGAGGAGGGTGTGAGAGGAAGGGGAGGAGGGTGTGAGAGGAAGGGGAGGAGGGTGTGAGAGGAAGGGGAGGAGGGTGTGAGAGGAAGGAGAGGAGGGTGTGAGAGGAAGGGGAGGAGGGTGTGAGAGGAAGGGGAGGAGGGTGTGAGAGGAAGGGGAGGAGGGTGTGAGAGGAAGGAGAGGAGGGTGTGAGAGGAAGGGGAGGAGGGTGTGAGAGGAAGGGGAGGAGGGTGGGAGAGGAAGGAGAGGAGGGTGTGAGAGGAAGGGGAGGAGGGTGTGAGAGGAAGGGGAGGAGGGTGGGAGAGGAAGGGGAGGAGGGTGTGAGAGGAAGGGGAGGAGGGTGGGAGAGGAAGGAGAGGAGGGTGTGAGAGGAAGGGGAGGAGGGTGTGAGAGGAAGGGGAGGAGGGTGGGAGAGGAAGGAGAGGAGGGTGTGAGAGGAAGGGGAGGAGGGTGTGAGAGGAAGGGGAGGAGGGTGGGAGAGGAAGGGGAGGAGGGTGGGAGAGGAAGGAGAGGAGGGTGTGAGAGGAAGGAGAGGAGGGTGTGAGAGGAAGGGGAGGAGGGTGTGTGTGTGTGTTACCTCCTGTGTGGAGAGTAGAAACAGCTGGGTGCTCTGCTATTTCCAGCTCCCTCCTCTTCCTACTCTCTCATTTTCCAAAACACTTCTCTTTCTCTTTCTCTGTCTGTAGTGGTCTAATGCAGTCCTCAGGCCTGGTTGTTGTTGACCAGTTAGGAGATCAGAGCCTTCCTCTTTCTCTTTCTCTGTCTGTAGTGGTCTAATGCAGTCCTCAGGCCTGGTTGTTGTTGACCAGTTAGGAGATCAGAGCCTTCCTCTTTCTCGTTCTCTGTCTGTAGTGGTCTAATGCAGTCCTCAGGCCTGGTTGTTGTTGTTGACCAGTTAGGAGATCAGAGCCTTCCTCTTTCTCTTTCTCTGTCTGTAGTGGTCTAATGCAGTCCTCAGGCCTGGTTGTTGTTGACCAGTTAGGAGATCAGAGCCTTCCTCTGTCTGTAGTGGTCTAATGCAGTCCTCAGGCCTGGTTGTTGTTGACCAGTTAGGAGATCAGAGCCTTCCTCTGTCTGTAGTGGTCTAATGCAGTCCTCAGGCCTGGTCTAACCCTCCAACCTTTATCCTTTAACCTTTATTTATTTTTAGCTCCTTTCTTGTCTCTATGCTCCTCCCCCTATCGTTATTTGCCCCCTCCCCCTATCGTTATTTGCCCCCTCCCCCTATCGTTCTAATCTTCTTAATGACGTCTCAGCCATATGGTTCAAACACCACACCACAAACCGTTCAGGAGGAATCTCTCTGAAAGAGATCATGTGGATGAATAAAATATCTGGGAGGTTGAATATTTGGAAAGAGAAGACTATAAGACTAGACTTCCTCCTAGGAGCAGGGTGAGCACCAAAACATTAAACCTCCTTTCCTCTGTCTCTCTCTCTCTCTCTCTGTCTCTGTCTCTGTCTCTGTCTCTGTCTCTCTCTGTCTCTCTCTGTCTCTGTCTCTCTCTGTCTCTCTCTGTCTCTCTCTCTCTGTCTCTCTCTCTCTGTCTCTCTCTCTGTCTCTCTCTCTGTCTCTCTCTCTGTCTCTCTCTCTGTCTCTGTCTCTGTCTCTGTCTCTCTCTCTGTCTCTCTCTCTCTCTCTCTCTCTCTCTCTCTCTCTCTCTCTCTCTCTC
>CM062478.1:46411050-46426050 GCA_031479575.1 Coregonus ussuriensis | reverse complement strand
ATGACATTCTAGACGATTCTGTGCTTCCAACTTTGTGGCAACAGTTTGGGGAAGGCCCTTTCCTGTTTCAGCATGACAATGCCCCCGTACACAAAGCGATGTCCATACAGAAATGTTTTGTCGAGATCGGTGTGGAAGAACATGACTGGTCTGCACAGAGCCCTGACCTCAACCCATCGAACACCTTTGGGATGAATTGGAACGCCAACTGCGAACCAGGCCTAATCGCCCAACATCAGTGCCCGACCTCACTAATGCTCTTGTGGCTGAATGGAAGCAAGTCCCCGCAGCAATGTTCCAACATCTAGTGGAAAGCCTTCCCAGAAGAGTGAAGGCTGTTATAGCAGCGAATGGGGGACCAACTCTGTATTAATGCCCATGATTTTGGATTGATGAGCAGGTGTCCACATACTTTTGGTCATGTAGTGTACCTATCCCAGACCATATGTTGGTGCCATGACATTGACCTGACACAGCGATTCTGTTTATTCTACTATTTTAATAAATCTCTCTCTCGCTCTCTCTCTCGCTTCCCCCCCTTCTCTCTCTCTCTCTCCATTTCCCCCTCTCTCTCTCCCCCATCTCTCCCCCCCTTCTCTGTCTCTCTCTCTCTCTCCCCCCCCTCTCTCTCGCCCCCCCATCTCTCCCCCCCTCTCGCTCTCTCTCTCTCGCTTCCCCCCCGTCTCTGTCTCTCTCTCTCCATTTCCCCTCTCCCCCCCCTTCTGTCTCTCTCTCTCTCTCTCTCTCCCCCCCCCCTCGCTCTCTCTCTCTCAGCGAGGCCCCAACTGATGAGCAGCCCACCACTCAGAAAGAGGTGGAGCCATTGGATGAGGAAGACGAAGATGAGGAAGATGAGGAAGAGTACCACTATGTGTATGAAGATGAGGAGGCCGACAGGGAGGAAGAGGAGGAGAAGGAGAGGGATAGTGTTCCAGAGAGCCAGGATGAAGACAAGACCCTGACAGAGGTCAAAGGTTGGTACTCTCTTCCTCTCTTTCATTCTTTCTTCATCTTTTAGAACAGGAGTCGGCAACAGGCCTGCCAGTGATTTTTTTGTTTTTAGTAAATATATATACAGTGGGGGAAAAAAGTATTTAGTCAGCCACCAATTGTGCAAGTTCTCCCACTTAAAAAGATGAGAGAGCCCTGTAATTTTCATCATAGGTACACGTCAACTATGACAGACAAATTGAGATTTTTTTTCTCCAGAAAATCACATTGTAGGATTTGTTATGAATTTATTTGCAAATTATGGTGGGAAATAAGTATTTGGTCACCAACAAACAAGCACGATTTCTGGCTCTCACAGACCTGTAACTTCTTCTTTAAGAGGCTCCTCTGTCCTCCACTCGTTACCTGTATTAATGGCACCTGTTTGAACTTGTTATCAGTATAAAAGACACCTGTCCACAACCTCAAACAGTCACACTCCAAACTCCACTATGGCCAAGACCAAAGAGCTGTCAAAGGACACCAGAAACAAAATTGTAGACCTGCACCAGGCTGGGAAGACTGAATCTGCAATAGGTAAGCAGCTTGGTTTGAAGAAATCAACTGTGGGAGCAATTATTAGGAAATGGAAGACATACAAGACCACTGATAATCTCCCTCGATCTGGGGCTCCATGCAAGATCTCACCCCGTGGGGTCAAAATTATCACAAGAACGGTGAGCAAAAATCCCAGAACCACACGGGGGGACCTAGTGAATGACCTGCAGAGAGCTGGAACCAAAGTAACAAAGCCTACCATCAGTAACACACTACACCGCCAGGGACTCAAATCCTGCAGTGCCAGACGTGTCCCCCTGCTTAAGCCAGTACATGTCCAGGCCCATCTGAAGTTTGCTAGAGTGCATATGGATGATCCAGAAGAGGATTGGGAGAATGTCATATGGTCAGATGAAACCAAAATATAACTTTTTGGTAAAAACTCAACTAGTCGTGTTTGGAGGACAAAGAATGCTGAGTTGCATCCAAAGAACACCATACCTACTGTGAAGCATGGGGGTGGAAACATCATGCTTTGGGGCTGTTTTTCTGCAAAGGGACCAGGATGACTGATCCGTGTAAAGGAAAGAATGAATGGGGCCATGTATCGTGAGATTTTGAGTGAAAACCTCCTTCCATTAGCAAGGGCATTGAAGATGAAACGTGGCTGGGTCTTTCAGCATGACAATGATCCCAAACACACTGCCCGGGCAACGAAGGAGTGGCTTCGTAAGAAGCATTTCAAGGTCCTGGAGTGGCCTAGCCAGTCTCCAGATCTCAACCCCATAGAAACTCTTTGGAGGGAGTTGAAAGTCCATGTTGCCCAGCGACAGCCCCAAAACATCACTGCTCTAGAGGAGATCTGCATGGAGGAATGGGCCAAAATACCAGCAACAGTGTGTGAAAACCTTGTGAAGACTTACAGAAAACGTTTGACCTGTGTCATTGCCAACAAAGGGCATATAACAAAGTATTGAGAAACTTTACTTATTGACCAAATACTTATTTTCCACCATAAATTGCAAATAAATTCATAAAAAATCCTACAATGTGATTTTCTGGATTGTTTTTCCTCATTTTGTCTGTCATAGTTGACGTGTACCTATGATGAAAATTACAGGCCTCTCTCATCTTTTTAAGTGGGAGAACTTGCACAATTGGTGGCTGACTAATTACTTTTTTCCCCCACTGTATATATATACAGTTGAAGTCGGAAGTTTACATTCACCATAGACAAATACATTTAAACTCAGTTTTTCACAATTCCTGACATTTAATCCTAGGAAAAATTCCCTGTCTTAGGTCAGTTAGGACCACCACTTTATTTTAAGAATGTGAAATGTCAGAATAATAGTAGAGAGAATGATTTATTTCAGCTTTTATTTATTTCATCACATTCCCAGTGGGTCAGAAGTTGACATACACTCAATTAGTATTTGGTAGCATTGCCTTTAAATTGTTTAACTTGGGTCAAACGTTTCGGGAAGCCTTCCACAAGCTTCCCACAATAAGTTGGGTGAATTTTGGCCCATTCCTCCTGACAGAGCTGGTGTAACTGAGTCAGGTTTGTAGGCCTCCTTGCTCGCACACGCCTTTTCAGTTCGCCCACACATTTTCTATAGGATTGAGGTCAGGGCTTTGTGATGGCCACTCCAATACCTTGACTTTGTTGTCCTTAAGCCATTTTGCCACAACTTTGGAAGTATGCTTGGGGTCATTGTCCATTTGGAAGACCCATTTGCGACCAAGCTTTAACTTCCTGACTGATGTCTTGAGATGTTGCTTCAATATATCCATATAATTTTCCTTCCTCATGATGCCATCTATTTTGTGAAGTGCACCAGTTCCTCCTGCAGCAAAGCACCCCCACAGCATGATGCTGCCACCCCGTGCTTCACGGTTGGGATGGTGTTCTTCGGCTTGCAAGCAACCCCCTTTTTCCTCCAAACATAACGATGGTCATTATGGCCAAACAGTTCTATTTTTGTTTCATCAGACCAGAAGACATTTCTCCAAAAAGTACGATCTTTGTCCCCATGTGCTGTTGCAAACCGTAGTCTGGCTTTTTTATGGCGGTTTTGGAGCAGTGGCTTCTTCCTTGCTGAGCGGCCTTTCAGGTTATGTCGACATAGGACTAGTTTTACTGTGGATATAGATACTTTTGTACCTGTTTCCTCCAGCATCTTCACAAGGTCCTTTGCTGTTGTTCTGGGATTGATTTGCACTTTTCGCACCAAAGTACGTTCATCTCTAGGAGACAGAACGCGTCTCCTTCCTGAGCGGTATGACGGCTGCGTGGTCCCATGGTGTTTATACTTGCGTACTATTGTTTGTACAGATGAACGTGGTACCTTCAGGCATTGGAAATTTCTCCCAATGATGAACCAGACTTTTTTTTCTGAGGTCTTGGCTGATTTCTTTTGATTTTCCCATGATGTCAAGCAAAGAGGCACTGACATTGAAGGTAGGCCTTGAAATACATCCACAGGTACACCTCCAATTGACTCAAATGATGTCAATTAGCCAATCAGAAGCTTCTAAAGCCATGACATCATTTTCTGGAATCTTCCAAGCTGTTTAAAGGCACAGTCAACTTAGTGTATGTAAACTTCTGACCTACTGGAATTGTGATACAGTGAATTAAAAGTGAAATCATCTGTATACAATTGTTGGAAAAATTACTTGTGTCATGCACAAAGTAGATGTCCTAACCGACTTGCCAAAACTATAGTTTGTTAACAAGAAATTTGTGGAGTGGTTGAAAGATTAGTTTTAATGACTCCAACCTACGTGTATGTAAACTTCCGACTTCAACTGTATGTATACAGTGAGCTTCCAAAGTATTGGGACAGTAATTTATGTTGTTTTGGCTCTGTACTCCAGAACTTTGAAATGATACAATGACAATGAGGTTCAAGTGCAGACTGTCAGCTTGAATTTGAGGGTATTTTCATCCATATCGAGTGAACCGTTTAGAAATCACAGTACTTTTTGTACATAGTCCCCCCATTTTAGGGGACCAAAAGTATTGGGACAAATTCAATTATGTGTATTAAAGTAGTCAAAAGTGTAGTGTTTGGTCCCATATTCCTAGCACGCAATGATTACATCAAGCTTGTGACTACAAACTTGTTGGATGCATTTGCTGTTTGTTTTTGTTGTGTTTCAGATTATTCTGTGCCCAATAGAATTTAATGGTAAATAATGTATTGTTTCATTTTGGAGTCATTTTTATTGTAAATAAGGATAGAATATGTTTCTAAACGCTTCTACGTTAATGTGGATGCTACCATGGTTACGGATAATCTTGAATGAGTGAGAATGTCAGTGTCCTGCCATGGCCAGCGAAGAGCCCGGATCTCAATCCCATTGAGCACGTCTGGGACCTGTTGGATCGGAGGGTGAGGGCTAGGGCCATTCCCCCCAGAAATGTCCGAGAACTTGCAGGTGCCTTGGAGGAAGAGTGGGGTAACATCTCACAGCAAGAACTGGCAAATCTGGTGCAGTCCATGAGGAGGAGATGCACTGCAGTACTTAATGCAGCTGGTGGCCACACCAGATACTGACTGTTACTTTTGATTTTAACCCCCCCTTTGTTCAGGGACACATTATTCAATTTCTATTAGTCACATGTCTGTGGAACTTGTTCAGTTTATGTCTCAGTTGTTGAATCTTGTTATGTTCATACAAATATTTACACATGTTAAGTTTGCTGAAAATAAACGCAGTTGACAGTGAGAGGGCATTTCTTTTTTTGCTGAGTTTATATTAAAGCTGACAGGCTGCACTTTAACCTCATAGTTATTGTATCATTTCAAATCTTAAGGTTCTGGAGTACAGAGCCAAAACAACAAAATATGTCACTGTCCCAATACTTTTGGAGCTCACTTGGATGTACACTAAAAGTATGTGGACACCTGCTCATCAAACATCTCATTCCAAAATCATGGGCATTAATATGGAGTTGGTCCCCTCTTTGCTGCTATAACAGCCTCCACTCTTCTGGGAAGGCTTTCCACTAGATGTTGGAACATTGCTGCGGGGACTTGCTTCCTTTCAGCCACAAGAGCATTAGTGAGGTCGGGCACTGATGTTGGGCGATTAGACCTGGCTCGCAGTCGGCGTTCCAATTCATCCCAAAGGTGTTCGATGGGGTTGAGGTCAGGGCTCTGTGTAGGCCAGTCAAGTTCTTCCACACCGATCTCAACAAAACATTTCTGTATGGACCTCTCTTTGTGCAAGGGGGCATTGTCATGCTGAAACAGTAAAGGGTCTTCCCCAAACTGTTGCCACAAAGTTGAAAGCACTGAATCGTCTAGAATGTCATTGTAAGCTGTAGTATTAAGATTTCCCTTCACTGGAACTAAGGGGCAAAGCCTGAACCATGAAAAACAGCCCCAGACCATTATTCCTCCTCCACCAAACTTTACAGTCAGCACTATGCATCAGGGCAGGTAGCGTTCTCCTGGCATCCGCCAAACCCAGATTCGTCCGTCGGACTGCCAGATGGTGAAGCGTGATTCATCACTCCAGAGAACGCGTTTCCACTGCTCCAGAGTCCAATGGCGGCGAGCTTTACACCACTCCAGCCGATGCTTGCCATTGCCCATGGTGATCTTAGGCGATTGTGCGGCTGCTCGGCCATAGAAATCCTTCATGAAGCTCCCGACGAACAGTTATTGTGCTGATGTTGCTTCCAGAGGCAGTTTGGAACTCGGTATTGAGTGTCGCAACCGAGGACAGACAATTTTTGAGCGCTACAAGCTTCAGCATTCGGCGGTCCCGTTCTGTGAGCTTGTGTGGCCTACCACTTCGCGGCTGAGCCGTTGTTGCTCCTAGACGTTTCCACTTCATAATAACAGCACTTACAGTTGACCGGGGCAGCTCTAGCAGGGCAGAAATTAGACAAACTAACTTGTTGGAAAGGTAGCATCCTATGATGGTGCCACGTTGAAAGTCACTGAGCTCTTCAGTAAGGCCATTCTACTGCCAATGTTTGTCTGTGGAGATTGCATGGCTGTGTGCTCGATTTTATACACCTGTCAGCAACGGGTGTGGCTGAAATAGCAGAATCCACTCATTTGAAGGGGTGTCCACATACCTTTGTATATATGTGTATGACCATAAATTATTATTATTTTGAAATGCAATCTCTTTTTGACCTTAGTAGTTTTCAATTTGCAGAGTGCAAATTATTATAATTCCGGCCCCCCGACCATCTGCTCTGACAAAAATCAGCCTGCAGCTAAGTCTAGTTGCCTACCATATTTTTTTGAATGTAGAAAAGTGTTCTCTACTCTCAAACATGCCATTGAAGTTCTGATGTTGACATCCTGTATCATGTTTTTAACTGTAAGATGTCATTATTACACCAGTATTTCCATTTTGCATATCTTTAACCATATACTATATCATGCTATCATGATGGTCATGGGTGGTAACTTTGAAAGGCTACATAGTGGCAGACATTACTGGAGGACACTTCCTGCTTTCGTTGGTTCTCTGTGGTTCTAAATCATTGAGGGTAGATATGAGTGCTGCCCCCCTGTTGGTGGAGGTTCTAACAGCTGACCCCTGACCCTGACCTATCCCTGACCCCAGCGGTGTGTGCCCTGGAGGCAGAGACCGGCCCCTGCCGTGCCTCCATGCCCCGCTGGCACTTCGATATGACAACCAGGAAGTGCATCCGCTTCGTGTACGGGGGCTGTGCTGGAAACCGCAACAACTTTGAATCTGAGGAATACTGCATGGCCGTGTGCAAACGCCTTAGTAAGTCAGGCTCACATGGAGCCACGCCACACAGGCCAGCTAAACCACTACACCACCACCACTACACCACCACCACTACATCACCACCACTAAACCACTACACCACCACCACTACACCACCACCACCACTACATCACCACCACCACCACCACTAAACCACTACACCACCACCACCACTAAACCACCACCACCACTAAACCACCACCACCACTACTCCACCACCACTACACCACCACCACTAAACCACTAAACCACCACCACTACATCACCACCACCACCACCACTACATCACCACCACCACTACATCACCACCACCACTACATCACCACCACCACTAAACCACCACCACCACTACACCACCACCACTACATCACCACCACTACACCACCACCACCACTACATCACCACCACCACACCACCACTACATCATCACCACTACACCACCACCACCACCACTAAACCACCACCACCACTACACCACCACCACTACATCACCACCACTACACCACCACCACTACACCACCACCACTAAACCACTACACCACCACCACTACATCACCACCACTACACCACCACCACCACTACATCACCACCACTACACCACCACCACCACTACACCACCACCACTACATCACCACCACCACTAAACCACCACCACCACCACTACACCACCACCACTAAACCACTAAACCACCACCACCACTACATCACCACCACTACACCACCACCACTAAACCACTACACCACCACCACCACTACATCACCACCACCACCACTAAACCACCACACAACCACCACTAAACCACCACCACCACCACCACTACACCACCACCACTACACCACCACCACCACCACTAAACCACCACCACCACTACATCACCACCACTTCATCACCACCACCACCACAACACCACTACTACACCACCAACACTACTACACCACCAACACTACTACACCACTACACCATCACCACCACTACACCACCACCACTACACCACACCAACACCACTACACCACCACACCAACATCTCTACTACACCACCACACCACTACACCACCAACACTACTACACCTCTACACCACTACACCATCACACCCTTTCCACTACACCACCACACCGCCGTACCACCACACTACACCAACACCTCTACACCACTACACTACACCACCACACTACTACACTACCATTACTACACCACCACTATCGCTCTGTCTTGTGTAATTTACTGTTCTCTGTTTCTGCCACCACAGTCTCTCCTGCTGTGTTTCTGCCACCACAGTCTCTCCTACTGTGTTTCTGCCACCACAGTCTCTCCCGCTGTGTTTCTGCCACCACAGTCTCTCCCGCTGTGTTTCTGCCACCACAGTCTCTCCTGCTGTGTTTCTGCCACCACAGTCTCTCCTGCTGTGTTTCTGCCACCACAGTCTCTCCTGCTGTGTTTCTGCCACCACAGTCTCTCCTGCTGTGTTTCTGCCACCACAGTCTCTCCTGCTGTGTTTCTGCCACCAGTCTCTCCTGCTGTGTTTCTGCCACCAGTCTCTCCCGCTGTGTTTCTGCCACCAGTCTCTCCCGCTGTGTTTCTGCCACCACAGTCTCTCCTGCTGTGTTCCTGCCACCACAGTCTCTCCCGCTGTGTTTCTGCCACCACAGTCTCTCCCGCTGTGTTTCTGCCACCACAGTCTCTCCTGCTGTGTTTCTGCCACCACAGTCTCTCCTGCTGTGTTTCTGCCACCACAGTCTCTCCCGCTGTGTTTCTGCCACCACAGTCTCTCCTGCTGTGTTTCTGCCACCACAGTCTCTCCTGCTGTGTTTCTGCCACCACAGTCTCTCCCGCTGTGTTTCTGCCACCAGTCTCTCCCGCTGTGTTTCTGCCACCACAGTCTCTCCTGTTGTGTTTCTGCCACCACAGTCTCTCCCGCTGTGTTTCTGCCACCAGTCTCTCCCGCTGTGTTTCTGCCACCACAGTCTCTCCTGTTGTGTTTCTGCCACCACAGTCTCTCCCGCTGTGTTTCTGCCACCACAGTCTCTCCCGCTGTGTTTCTGCCACCACAGTCTCTCCTGCTGTGTTTCTGCCACCACAGTCTCTACTGCCTTGACCACATCAGGATAGATAGATCGTAACTATAACAGCGTTTCCCAAACTCGCTCCTGGGGACACAAAGGTGTGCAAAACCAAAAATCTGATTCAAATGATCAACTCATCAGACCTTTTGATTAGTGGAATCAGGTGTGTTAGATGCTTGAGATAAAAACCGAATGTGGACTTTGGGTCCCCAGGACCAGGATGAAGAAACGCTGAACTACATAGTGACTAGTAACCAGACCACTCCGACTAACCAGTTCCATACACATCCTTCTCTTTCATTCTCCACAGCTCTCACCATGTCCCCTCCAGGCAGACAGACAGCAGACAGACAGAGTACTAATGTTATGGAGATCACCATCACTGACATATCCATACTGGGATACCGCTCTTTCTTTCACCCTTCTTTAACCTGTCTGCCCGTCTCTCTCTGTCTGCCTGTCTCTCTCTGTCTGCCTGTCTCTCTCTGTCTGCCTGTCTCTCTCTGTCTGCCTGTCTCTCTGTCTGCTTGTCTCTCTATCTGCCTGTGTGTGTCTCCTCACAGTGCTCCAGCTAGCCTAGATCTCCTCACAGTGCTCCAGCTAGTCTAGATCTCCTCACAGTGCTCCAGCTAGTCTAGATCTCCACAGTGCTCCAGCTAGTCTAGATCTCCTCACAGTGCTCCAGCTAGTCTAGATCTCCTCACAGTGCTCCAGCTAGTCTAGATCTCCTCACAGTGCTCCAGCTAGTCTAGATCTCCTCACAGTGCTCCAGCTAGTCTAGATCTCCCCAGTGCTCCAGCTAGCCTAGATCTCCTCACAGTGCTCCAGCTAGCCTAGATCTCCTCACAGTGCTCCAGCTAGTCTAGATCTCCTCACAGTGCTCCAGCTAGTCTAGATCTCCACAGTGCTCCAGCTAGTCTAGATCTCCTCACAGTGCTCCAGCTAGTCTAGATCTCCTCACAGTGCTCCAGCTAGTCTAGATCTCCTCACAGTGCTCCAGCTAGTCTAGATCTCCTCAGTGCTCCAGCTAGTCTAGATCTCCTCAGTGCTCCAGCTAGCCTAGATCTCCTCAGTGCTCCAGCTAGTCTAGATCTCCTCACAGTGCTCCAGCTAGTCTAGATCTCCTCACAGTGCTCCAGCTAGTCTAGATCTCCTCAGTGCTCCAGCTAGCCTAGATCTCCTCAGTGCTCCAGCTAGTCTAGATCTCCTCACAGTGCTCCAGCTAGCCTAGATCTCCACAGTGCTCCAGCTAGTCTAGATCTCCACAGTGCTCCAGCTAGTCTAGATCTCCACAGTGCTCCAGCTAGTCTAGATCTCCTCAGTGCTCCAGCTAGCCTAGATCTCCACAGTGCTCCAGCTAGTCTAGATCTCCTCACAGTGCTCCAGCTAGTCTAGATCTCCTCAGTGCTCCAGCTAGTCTAGATCTCCACAGTGCTCCAGCTAGTCTAGATCTCCTCAGTGCTCCAGCTAGTCTATATCTCCCCAGTGCTCCAGCTGGCCTAGATCTCCTCACAGTGCTCCAGCTGGCCTGGATCTCCTCACAGTGCTCCAGCTAGTCTAGATCTCCTCAGTGCTCCAGCTAGTCTAGATCTCCCCAGTGCTCCAGCTGGCCTAGATCTCCTCACAGTGCTCCAGCTAGTCTAGATCTCCTCACAGTGCTCCAGCTAGTCTAGATCTCCTCACAGTGCTCCAGCTAGTCTAGATCTCCACAGTGCTCCAGCTAGTCTAGATCTCCTCACAGTGCTCCAGCTAGTCTAGATCTCCTCACAGTGCTCCAGCTAGTCTAGATCTCCTCACAGTGCTCCAGCTAGTCTAGATCTCCTCACAGTGCTCCAGCTAGTCTAGATCTCCTCACAGTGCTCCAGCTAGTCTAGATCTCCTCACAGTGCTCCAGCTAGTCTAGATCTCCTCACAGTGCTCCAGCTAGTCTAGATCTCCTCACAGTGCTCCAGCTAGTCTAGATCTCCTCACAGTGCTCCAGCTAGTCTAGATCTCCTCACAGTGCTCCAGCTAGTCTAGATCTCCTCACAGTGCTCCAGCTAGTCTAGATCTCCTCAGTGCTCCAGCTAGCCTAGATCTCCTCAGTGCTCCAGCTAGCCTAGATCTCCTCAGTGCTCCAGCTAGCCTAGATCTCCTCAGTGCTCCAGCTAGTCTAGATCTCCTCACAGTGCTCCAGCTAGTCTAGATCTCCTCAGTGCTCCAGCTAGTCTAGATCTCCTCACAGTTTTCCAGCTAGCCTAGATCTCCTCACAGTGCTCCAGCTGGCCTAGATCTCCCCAGTGCTCCAGCTAGCCTAGATCTCCTCACAGTGCTCCAGCTAGCCTAGATCTCCTCAGTGCTCCAGCTAGTCTAGATCTCCTCAGTGCTCGAGCTAGCCTAGATCTCCTCAGTGCTCCAGCTAGCCTAGATCTCCTCAGTGCTCCAGCTAGCCTAGATCTCCTCAGTGCTCCAGCTAGCCCAGATCTCCTCACAGTGCTCCAGCTAGCCTAGATCTCCTCACAGTGCTCCAGCTAGTCTAGATCTCCTCACAGTGCTCCAGCTAGCCTAGATCTCCTCAGTGCTCCAGCTAGCCTAGATCTCCACAGTGCTCCAGCTAGTCTAGATCTCCTCACAGTGCTCCAGCTAGTCTAGATCTCCACAGTGCTCCAGCTAGTCTAGATCTCCACAGTGCTCCAGCTAGTATAGATCTCCACAGTGCTCCAGCTAGTCTAGATCTCCTCAGTGCTCCAGCTAGCCTAGATCTCCTCACAGTGCTCCAGCTAGTCTAGATCTCCTCACAGTGCTCCAGCTAGTCTAGATCTCCTCAGTGCTCCAGCTAGTCTAGATCTCCACAGTGCTCCAGCTAGTCTAGATCTCCTCAGTGCTCCAGCTAGTCTATATCTCCCCAGTGCTCCAGCTGGCCTAGATCTCCTCACAGTGCTCCAGCTGGCCTGGATCTCCTCACAGTGCTCCAGCTAGTCTAGATCTCCTCAGTGCTCCAGCTAGTCTAGATCTCCCCAGTGCTCCAGCTGGCCTAGATCTCCTCACAGTGCTCCAGCTGGCCTAGATCTCCTCAGTGCTCCAGCTAGTCTAGATCTCCCCAGTGCTCCAGCTAGTCTAGATCTCCCCAGTGCTCCAGCTAGTCTAGATCTCCCCAGTGCTCCAGCTAGTCTAGATCTCCCCAGTGCTCCAGCTAGTCTAGATCTCCCCAGTGCTCCAGCTAGTCTAGATCTCCTCAGTGCTCCAGCTAGTCTAGATCTCCCCAGTGCTCCAGCTAGTCTAGATCTCCCCAGTGCTCCAGCTAGTCTAGATCTCCCCAGTGCTCCAGCTAGTCTAGATCTCCCCAGTGCTCCAGCTAGTCTAGATCTCCTCAGTGCTCCAGCTAGTCTATATCTCCCCAGTGCTCCAGCTAGTCTAGATCTCCCCAGTGCTCCAGCTAGTCTAGATATCCCCAGTGCTCCAGCTAGTCTAGATCTCCCCAGTGCTCCAGCTAGTCTAGATCTCCCCAGTGCTCCAGCTAGTCTAGATCTCCCCAGTGCTCCAGCTAGTCTAGATCTCCCCAGTGCTCCAGCTAGTCTAGATCTCCTCAGTGCTCCAGCTAGTCTAGATCTCCCCAGTGCTCCAGCTGGCCTAGATCTCCCCAGTGCTCCAGCTAGTCTATATCTCCCCAGTGCTCCAGCTAGTCTAGATCTCCTCAGTGCTCCAGCTAGTCTAGATCTCCTCAGTGCTCCAGCTAGTCTAGATCTCCCCAGTGCTCCAGCTAGTCTAGATCTCCCCAGTGCTCCAGCTGGCCTAGATCTCCTCACAGTGCTCCAGCTGGCCTGGATCTCCTCACAGTGCTCCAGCTAGTCTAGATCTCCTCAGTGCTCCAGCTAGTCTAGATCTCCTCACAGTGCTCCAGCTGGCCTAGATCTCCTCAGTGCTCCAGCTAGTCTAGATCTCCTCACAGTGCTCCAGCTAGTCTAGATCTCCCCAGTGCTCCAGCTAGTCTAGATCTCCCCAGTGCTCCAGCTAGTCTAGATCTCCCCAGTGCTCCAGCTAGTCTAGATCTCCCCAGTGCTCCAGCTAGTCTAGATCTCCCCAGTGCTCCAGCTAGCCTAGATCTCCCCAGTGCTCCAGCTAGCCTAGATCTCCCCAGTGCTCCAGCTAGTCTAGATCTCCCCAGTGCTCCAGCTAGTCTAGATCTCCTCAGTGCTCCAGCTAGTCTAGATCTCCCCAGTGCTCCAGCTAGTCTAGATCTCCTCAGTGCTCCAGCTAGTCTAGATCTCCTCAGTGCTCCAGCTAGTCTAGATCTCCCCAGTGCTCCAGCTAGTCTAGATCTCCCCAGTGCTCCAGCTAGTCTAGATCTCCTCACAGTGCTCCAGCTAGTCTAGATCTCCTCAGTGCTCCAGCTAGTCTAGATCTCCACAGTGCTCCAGCTAGTCTAGATCTCCTCAGTGCTCCAGCTAGTCTATATCTCCCCAGTGCTCCAGCTGGCCTAGATCTCCTCACAGTGCTCCAGCTGGCCTGGATCTCCTCACAGTGCTCCAGCTAGTCTAGATCTCCTCAGTGCTCCAGCTAGTCTAGATCTCCCCAGTGCTCCAGCTGGCCTAGATCTCCTCACAGTGCTCCAGCTGGCCTAGATCTCCTCAGTGCTCCAGCTAGTCTAGATCTCCCCAGTGCTCCAGCTAGTCTAGATCTCCCCAGTGCTCCAGCTAGTCTAGATCTCCCCAGTGCTCCAGCTAGTCTAGATCTCCCCAGTGCTCCAGCTAGTCTAGATCTCCCCAGTGCTCCAGCTAGTCTAGATCTCCTCAGTGCTCCAGCTAGTCTAGATCTCCCCAGTGCTCCAGCTAGTCTAGATCTCCCCAGTGCTCCAGCTAGTCTAGATCTCCCCAGTGCTCCAGCTAGTCTAGATCTCCCCAGTGCTCCAGCTAGTCTAGATCTCCTCAGTGCTCCAGCTAGTCTAGATCTCCCCAGTGCTCCAGCTAGTCTAGATCTCCCCAGTGCTCCAGCTAGTCTAGATCTCCCCAGTGCTCCAGCTAGTCTAGATCTCCCCAGTGCTCCAGCTAGTCTAGATCTCCCCAGTGCTCCAGCTAGTCTAGATCTCCTCAGTGCTCCAGCTAGTCTAGATCTCCTCAGTGCTCCAGCTAGTCTAGATCTCCTCAGTGCTCCAGCTAGTCTAGATCTCCTCAGTGCTCCAGCTAGTCTAGATCTCCCCAGTGCTCCAGCTAGTCTAGATCTCCCCAGTGCTCCAGCTAGTCTAGATCTCCTCACAGTGCTCCAGCTAGTCTAGATCTCCTCAGTGCTCCAGCTAGTCTAGATCTCCACAGTGCTCCAGCTAGTCTAGATCTCCTCAGTGCTCCAGCTAGTCTATATCTCCCCAGTGCTCCAGCTGGCCTAGATCTCCTCACAGTGCTCCAGCTGGCCTGGATCTCCTCACAGTGCTCCAGCTAGTCTAGATCTCCTCAGTGCTCCAGCTAGTCTAGATCTCCCCAGTGCTCCAGCTGGCCTAGATCTCCTCACAGTGCTCCAGCTGGCCTAGATCTCCTCAGTGCTCCAGCTAGTCTAGATCTCCCCAGTGCTCCAGCTAGTCTAGATCTCCCCAGTGCTCCAGCTAGTCTAGATCTCCCCAGTGCTCCAGCTAGTCTAGATCTCCCCAGTGCTCCAGCTAGTCTAGATCTCCCCAGTGCTCCAGCTAGTCTAGATCTCCTCAGTGCTCC
>CM062478.1:46391050-46406050 GCA_031479575.1 Coregonus ussuriensis | reverse complement strand
TGTGTGTGGACCATGATAGGTCTTTAGTGATGTGGACACAGAGGAACTTGAAGCTCTCGACCCGCTCCACTACAGCCCCGTCGATGTGAATGGGGGCGTGTTGGGCCCTCCTTTTCCTGTAGTCCACGATCAGCTCCTTTGTCTTGCTGACGTTGAGGGAGAGGTTGTTGTCCTGGCATCACACTACCAGGTCTCTGACCTCCCTATAGGCTGTCTCATCGTCGTCGGTGATCAGGCTTACCGCCGTTGTCGTCAGCAAACTTAATGATGGTGTTGGCCACGCAGTCGTGGGTGAACATGAAGTACAGGAGGGGACTGGGCACACACCCCTGAGGGGGCCCTGTGTTGAGGGTCAGCGTGGCGTAGGTGTTGTTGCCTTCCTCACAACCTGGGTGCGGCCCGTCAGGAAGTCCAGGATCCAGTTGCAGAGGGAGGTGTGTAGTCCCAGGGTCCTTAGCTTAGTGATGAGCTTGGAGGGGACTATGGTGTTGAACGCTGAGCTGTAGTCAATGAACAGCATTCTCACATAGGTGTTCCTCTTGTCCAGGTGGGAAAGGGCAGTGTGGATCTGTGGATCTGTTGGGGTTAGTGTGTTATCTCACTATGCTGTGTGTCCTTCAGCACTTCCTGGAAGAGGTTAGGGGTCAGGGTAGTATCTCACTATGCTGTGTGTCCTTCAGCACTTCCAGGCCACGGTAGAGTCCCTGGAAGAAGAGGCAGCCAGTGAGAAGCAGCAGCTGGTTGAGACCCACCTGGCTCGGGTAGAGGCCATGCTCAACGACCGCCGCCGCCTGGCGCTGGAGAACTACCTAGCCGCCCTGCAGGCTGACCCACCGCGGGTAGGTTACAGACAACACATACACACACACACTGTAGCACACATTGTCAATCACATGTGAGCCTTCATCAATCATCCTCCATAATCCCTGTTCCATGTTTTATAGCTCTTATCTAATATCATCTGATCCTCTGGCTGCCTGGGAACATGGTACATGGCCTCACTATTGAGTGCACATTTTTTTACCAAGACCCATAGGGAATAGGTGACATTTGGAACGCAAACACAGAGTCATGCTCTGCAGTGTCCTCTCTTTCTCTCTCTCTGTCTCTCTCTCACTCTCTCTCTCTGTCTCTCTCAATTTGAATTTCAATTTAAGGCCTTTATTGGCATGGGAAACGTGTGTTAACATTGCCAAAGCAAGTGAAGTAGATAGTAAACAAAAGTGAAATAAACAATAAATATTAACAGTAAACATTACACTCAGAAGTTCCAAAAGAATAAAGTCTCTCTCTCTCTCTCTGCCTGTCTCTCTCTCTCTCTCTCTCTCTCTCTGTCTCTCTCTCTCTCTCTCTCTCTCTCTGTCTCTCTCTCTCTCTCTCTCTCTCTCTCTCTCTCTCTCTCTCTCTCTGTCTCTCTCTCTCTCTCTCTCTCTCTGCCTGTCTCTCTCTCTCTCTCTCTCTCTCTCTCTCTCTCTCTCTCTGTCTCTCTCTCTCTCTCTCTCTCTCTGCCTCTCTCTGTCTCTGTCTCTCTCTCTGTCTCTGTGTCTCTCTCTCTCTCTCTCTCTCTCTCTCTCTCTCTCTCTCTCTCTCTCTCTCTCTCTCTCTCTCTCTCCACCCCCTCCCCCAGCCCCACCGTATCCTGCAGGCTCTGAGGCGGTATGTGCGTGCGGAGAACAAGGACCGTCAGCACACCATCCGCCACTACCAACACGTACTGGCTGTGGACCCAGAGAAGGCTGCCCAGATGAAGTCCCAGGTACACACCCTGACCCCTAACCCTGAACAGGTACAGACCTTGGTACTCTATGCCCTGTTGCATATTACAGACAACCCCTGTCATTACTAACCAGACAGAAGTGATTGAGACCATAATAAAGAGAGAGATAGGATGATATAGGGAGGGAGAGAGGGAGAATCATGGAGGAAAGAGATAAAGGGGGGAGAGGCCATTATTTAACAACAGTAGCATTGCCATTCATGCTTGTGAATGTGAATCAGAGGAAGAAGGAGAGGAAGCGGATTCTAGAAGGATGGAGTGATCTACAGTGAACCTCAGTGTTCTGCTGTGGTGGGAAGCTGATTTCTGTAGTTCAGGTTGTTAGTTGTTTATTTCTATTTTCTACATCCTGTTTATCAGCAGCTGTAAATTCTCTTTTCAGCCATCAAATCCCCCTGACGTTTCTAGCGACATTCCGCTCCACACGGCAGCCAAGCCAAGCAGACTGAAACATTTAGAGTCTCTTTGTTGTGTAGATTTGACATGTGACTCCAAAGTACATTCTAAGAAAAGCCTTTGTGCTGTGTGAGGGCTGTTGCTGTGATCTGTCGGGGCTTTATATAACCGTAACAGTTATTGGAGTGTCTGGGATTAACCCGGCTCTCCTGTCCATTCCTACAGTGGGTTATTCCTTTTAAAAGTTGCGTCTTACTGCAGCACAGCTTGTGGAAAGGTATGTCATGTTGGAGTGAATGTCGCCATAGTATTTTACTGTCAGCCATTGTTGCCATTCATGCTAGTTGAACAACCAGAGTGCGTCTTTGAGAAGCTTGTTGCTTGTTTACTTTTACAAATAATCCTCCAGACGTTGTGATTGCTGTACCCTATCTGGAAGAGCATATTCCAAGGTTTTTAATTAACCTAGTTTTACCAAACAACACAATGTTTTACAGATGGTCTCTCTTTCAAAATGAAACGTTTTCCTAGAATAACCACATCTCCATGACTACTGATGACAATCAGCAAATACCCATTTGGGGAAAATATCCTTTCTATTGTATTCTGTTATATTCCATCACATTCATATTGTAAAGGGCTGGGGAATATAAGCATGTGATGTCTGCTAAATGAAGAAGTTAATATCCTTGACATGGCTCAACCATAGCCTCAGCTGCTATAGCACAGAGAAATGCATCTTAAGACATGCTATTCTGTTCTTTTGAAATACATTGTCTTAGTATCATGTTTGTTTTATGACTTTCCTAAACAAAATATTAATGGATTTCTTTGTGATTGTGTATATTAAATAGATTTATTAGACCTATTGGTAGGCTACTCATCGAGGCATACACGGGGCATCAATCAATCATTCATTCATTTGTGCATGTCATCGCACAGCATACAAGTCATCCATGTCTTTAAATACAGTCGAACATTTTAGTTATAAAAAAACGAAATTACAAAGGGAGCCTTGAATAATTAAACAATGAATAAACCGCAAAATGTCGGCTAAAGCGATTTAATTCACGAATGCATTTGACTCTTTTTAATATTGTCTGTACTAGAGACTTTAAAACCTTTTGTTAGAACAGACTATATGGGATTGATTATAATTTGTTTGTAAATTATTATTGTATTTGTTGTGCTGTTTATACTGTTAGAAATGTAGCTTTAATTAAATAGATTCATATTATGGGGTTTCTATTCCAAGAAAAACAAAAATGTATTTTACAGTAGCCCATTTGGCCTCAGGGTTTCCGTTAGGAACATATGGCGCTGTACAACGTGACCGGTCAGGAGTAGGACTAGGTTACCAAGCGACCGGTCAGGAGTAGGACTAGGTTACCAAGTGACCGGTCGGGAGTAGGACTAGGTTACTAAGCGACCGGTCGGGAGTAGGACAAGGTTACTAAGCGACCGGTCGGGAGTAGGACTAGGTTACTAAGCGACCGGTCGGGAGTAGGACTAGGTTACTAAGCGACCGGTCAGGAGTAGGACTAGGTTACCAAGCGACCGGTCAGGAGTAGGACTAGGTTACCAAGTGACCGGTCGGGAGTAGGACTAGGTTACTAAGCGACCGGTCGGGAGTAGGACAAGGTTACTAAGCGACCGGACGGGAGTAGGACTAGGTTACTAAGCGACCGGTCGGGAGTAGGACTAGGTTACTAAGCGACCGGTCGGGAGTAGGACAAGGTTACTAAGCGACCGGTCGGGAGTAGGACTAGGTTACTAAGCGACCGGTCGGGAGTAGGACTAGGTTACTAAGCGACCGGTCGGGAGTAGGACTAGGTTACTAAGCGACCGGTCGGGAGTAGGACTAGGTTACTAAGCGACCGTCGGGAGTAGGACTAGGTTACTAAGCGACCGGTCGGGAGTAGGACTAGGTTACTAAGCGACCGGTCGGGAGTAGGACTAGGCGACCAGTCAGGAGTAGGACTAGGTTACTAAGCGACCGGTCGGGAGTAGGACAAGGTTACTAAGCGACCGGTCGGGAGTAGGACAAGGTTACCTAAGGCGACCGTCGGGAGTAGGACTAGGTTACTAAGCGACCGGTCGGGAGTAGGACTAGGTTACTAAGCGACCGGTCGGGAGTAGGACTAGGTTACTAAGCGACCGGTCGGGAGTAGGACTAGGTTACTAAGCGACCGGTCGGGAGTAGGACTAGGTTACTAAGCGACCGTCGGGAGTAGGACTAGGTTACTAAGCGACCGGTCGGGAGTAGGACTAGGTTACTAAGCGACCAGGTCGGGAGTAGGACTAGGTTACTAAGCGACCGGTCGGGAGTAGGACTAGGTTACTAAGCGACCGGTCGGGAGTAGGACTAGGTTACTAAGCGACCGGTCGGGAGTAGGACTAGGTTACTAAGCGACCGGTCGGGAGTAGGACTAGGTTACTAAGCGACCGGTCGGGAGTAGGACTAGGTTACTAAGCGACCGGTCGGGAGTAGGACTAGGTTACTAAGCGACCGGTCGGGAGTAGGACTAGGTTACTAAGCGACCGGTCGGGAGTAGGACTAGGTTACTAAGCGACCGGTCGGGAGTAGGACTAGGTTACTAAGCGACCGGTCGGGAGTAGGACTAGGTTACTAAGCGACCGGTCGGGAGTAGGACTAGGTTACTAAGCGACCGGTCGGGAGTAGGACTAGGTTACTAAGCGACCGGTCGGGAGTAGGACTAGGTTACTAAGCGACCGGTCGGGAGTAGGACTAGGTTACTAAGCGACCGGTCGGGAGTAGGACTAGGTTACTAAGCGACCGGTCGGGAGTAGGACTAGGTTACTAAGCGACCGGTCGGGAGTAGGACTAGGTTACTAAGCGACCAGTCGGGAGTAGGACTAGGCGACCAGTCGGGAGTAGGACTAGGCGACCAGTCAGGAGTAGGACTAGGTTACTAAGCGACCAGTCGGGAGTAGGACTAGGTTACTAAGCGACCAGTCGGGAGTAGGACTAGGTTACTAAGCGACCAGTCGGGAGTAGGACTAGGTTACTAAGCGACCAGTCGGGAGTAGGACTAGGTTACTAAGCGACCAGTCGGGAGTAGGACTAGGTTACTAAGCAACCAGTCGGGAGTAGGACTAGGTTACTAAGCGACCAGTCGGGAGTAGGACTAGGTTACTAAGCGACCGGTCGGGAGTAGGACTAGGTTACTAAGCGACCGGTCGGGAGTAGGACTAGGTTACTAAGCGACCAGTCGGGAGTAGGACTAGGTTACTAAGCGACCAGTCGGGAGTAGGACTAGGTTACTAAGCGACCAGTCGGGAGTAGGACTAGGTTACTAAGCGACCAGTCGGGAGTAGGACTAGGTTACTAAGCGACCGGTCGGGAGTAGGACTAGGCTACTAAGCGACCGGTCGGGAGTAGGACAAGGTTACTAAGCGACCGGTCGGGAGTAGGACTAGGTTACTAAGCGACCGGTCGGGAGTAGGACTAGGTTACTAAGCGACCGGTCGGGAGTAGGACTAGGTTACTAAGCGACCGGTCGGGAGTAGGACTAGGCTACTAAGCGACCGGTCGGGAGTAGGACTAGGTTACTAAGCGACCGGTCGGGAGTAGGACTAGGTTACTAAGTGACCGGTCGGGAGTAGGACTAGGTTACTAAGCGACCGGTCGGGAGTAGGACTAGGTTACTAAGCGACCGGTCGGGAGTAGGACTAGGTTACTAAGCGACCGGTCGGGAGTAGGACTAGGCTACTAAGCGACCGGTCGGGAGTAGGACTAGGTTACTAAGCGACCAGTCGGGAGTAGGACTAGGTTACTAAGCGACCAGTCGGGAGTAGGACTAGGTTACTAAGCGACCAGTCTGGAGTAGGACTAGGTTACTAAGCGACCGGTCGGGAGTAGGACTAGGTTACTAAGCGACCGGTCGGGAGTAGGACTAGGTTACCAAGCGACCGGTCGGGAGTAGGACTAGGTTACTAAGCGACCGGTCGGGAGTAGGACAAGGTTACTAAGTGACCAGTCGGGAGTAGGACAAGGTTACTAAGCGACCGGTCGGGAGTAGGACTAGGTTACTAAGCGACCGGTCGGGAGTAGGACTAGGTTACTAAGCGACCGGTCGGGAGTAGGACTAGGTTACTAAGTGACCGGTCGGGAGTAGGACTAGGTTACTAAGCGACCGGTCGGGAGTAGGACTAGGTTACTAAGCGACCAGTCGGGAGTAGGACTAGGTTACTAAGCTACCGGTCGGGAGTAGGACTAGGTTACTAAGCGACCGGTCGGGAGTAGGACTAGGTTACTAAGCGACCGGTCGGGAGTAGGACTAGGTTACTAAGCGACCGGTCGGGAGTAGGACTAGGTTACCAAGCGACCTGTCGGGAGTAGGACTAGGTTACTAAGCGACCGGTCGGGAGTAGGACTAGGTTACTAAGCGACCGGTCGGGAGTAGGACTAGGTTACCAAGCGACCGGTCGGGAGTAGGACTAGGTTACTAAGCGACCGGTCGGGAGTAGGACTAGGTTACCAAGCGACCTGTCGGGAGTAGGACTAGGTTACTAAGCGACCGGTCGGGAGTAGGACTAGGTTACTAAGCGACCGGTCGGGAGTAGGACTAGGTTACTAAGCGACCGGTCGGGAGTAGGACTAGGTTACTAAGCGACCAGTCGGGAGTAGGACTAGGTTACTAAGCTACCGGTCGGGAGTAGGACTAGGTTACTAAGCGCCGGTCGGGAGTAGGACTAGGTTACTAAGCGACCGGTCGGGAGTAGGACTAGGTTACCAAGCGACCGGTCGGGAGTAGGACTAGGTTACTAAGCGACCGGTCGGGAGTAGGACTAGGTTACTAAGCGACCGGTCGGGAGTAGGACTAGGTTACTAAGCGACCGGTCGGGAGTAGGACAAGGTTACTAAGCGACCGGTCGGGAGTAGGACTAGGCGACCAGTCGGGAGTAGGACTAGGTTACCAAGCGACCGGTCGGGAGTAGGACTAGGTTACTAAGCGACCGGTCGGGAGTAGGACTAGGTTACCAAGCGACCGGTCGGGAGTAGGACTAGGTTACTAAGCGACCGGTCGGGAGTAGGACTAGGTTACTAAGCGACCGGTCGGGAGTAGGACTAGGTTACTAAGCGACCGGTCGGGAGTAGGACTAGGTTACTAAGCGACCGGTCGGGAGTAGGACTAGGTTACTAAGCGACCGGTCGGGAGTAGGACTAGGTTACTAAGCGACCGGTCGGGAGTAGGACTAGGTTACCAAGCGACCGGTCGGGAGTAGGACTAGGTTACTAAGCGACCGGTCGGGAGTAGGACTAGGTTACTAAGCGACCGGTCGGGAGTAGGACTAGGTTACTAAGCGACCGGTCGGGAGTAGGACTAGGTTACTAAGCGACCGGTCGGGAGTAGGACTAGGTTACTAAGCGACCGGTCGGGAGTAGGACTAGGTTACTAAGCGACCGGTCGGGAGTAGGACTAGGTTACTAAGCGACCGGTCGGGAGTAGGACTAGGTTACTAAGCGACCGGTCGGGAGTAGGACTAGGTTACTAAGCGACCGGTCGGGAGTAGGACTAGGTTACTAAGCGACCGGTCAGGAGTAGGACTAGGTTACTAAGCGACCGGTCGGGAGTAGGACTAGGTTACTAAGTGACCGGTCAGGACTAGGTTACTAAGCGACCGGTCGGGAGTAGGACTAGGTTACTAAGCGACCGGTCGGGAGTAGGACTAGGTTACTAAGCAACCAGTCGGGAGTAGGACTAGGTTACTAAGTGACCGGTCGGGAGTAGGACTAGGTTACTAAGTGACCGGTCGGGAGTAGGACTAGGTTACTAAGCGACCAGTCGGGAGTAGGACTAGGTTACTAAGCGACCGGTCGGGAGTAGGACTAGGCTACTAAGCAACCAGTCGGGAGTAGGACTAGGTTACTAAGTGACCGGTCGGGAGTAGGACTAGGTTACTAAGTGACCGGTCGGGAGTAGGACTAGGTTACTAAGTGACCGGTCGGGAGTAGGACTAGGTTACTAAGCGACCAGTCGGGAGTAGGACTAGGTTACTAAGCGACCGGTCGGGAGTAGGACTAGGCTACTAAGCGACCAGTCGGGAGTAGGACTAGGTTACTAAGCGACCGGTCTGGAGTAGGACTAGGTTACTAAGCGACCGGTCGGGAGTAGGACTAGGTTACTAAGCGACCGGTCGGGAGTAGGACTAGGTTACTAAGCGACCGGTCGGGAGTAGGACTAGGTTACTAAGCGACCGGTCGGGAGTAGGACTAGGTTACTAAGCGACCGGTCGGGAGTAGGACTAGGTTACTAAGCGCCGGTCGGGAGTAGGACTAGGTTACTAAGCGACCAGTCGGGAGTAGGACTAGGTTACCAAGCGACCGGTCGGGAGTAGGACTAGGTTACTAAGCGACCGGTCGGGAGTAGGACTAGGTTACTAAGCGACCGGTCGGGAGTAGGACTAGGTTACCAAGCGACCGGTCGGGAGTAGGACTAGGTTACTAAGCGACCGGTCGGGAGTAGGACTAGGTTACTAAGCGACCGGTCGGGAGTAGGACTAGGTTACTAAGCGACCGGTCGGGAGTAGGACTAGGTTACTAAGCGACCGGTCGGGAGTAGGACTAGGTTACTAAGCGACCGGTCGGGAGTAGGACTAGGTTTCTAAGCGACCGGTCGGGAGTAGGACTAGGTTACTAAGCGACCGGTCGGGAGTAGGACTAGGTTACTAAGCGACCGGTCGGGAGTAGGACTAGGTTACTAAGCGACCGGTCGGGAGTAGGACTAGGTTACTAAGCGACCGGTCGGAAGTAGGACTAGGTTACTAAGTGACCGGTCAGGACTAGGTTACTAAGCGACCGGTCGGGAGTAGGACTAGGTTACTAAGTGACCGGTTCGGGAGTAGGACTAGTTTACTAAGCAACCAGTCGGGAGTAGGACTAGGTTACTAAGTGACCGGTCGGGAGTAGGACTAGGTTACTAAGTGACCGGTCGGGAGTAGGACTAGGTTACTAAGTGACCAGTCGGGAGTAGGACTAGGTTACTAAGCGACCAGTCGGGAGTAGGACTAGGTTACTAAGTGACCAGTCGGGAGTAGGACTAGGTTACTAAGCGACCAGTCGGGAGTAGGACTAGGTTACTAAGTGACTGCTAGTGAAGAGCAAAATAATCCTAACATTTCCACACCCTAATTGTAGGCTAACCAATACCCAAATGGAGATTCAGTGAAAATAAAAATCTGATTTATTTATCAAGACCTGTCCCCATGCTTGTCTCAAAGCAGCGCGAAACAGTGCAGAAATAGTTGACCACACGTGGGTAGGCTATTGCTTCAAATCCTATTATAACAATTGGATGACTTTGGGTGTTTCAGTAACTATGTGATGCCTTCATTAGACTACTTTATGTCTCTGTCATCCAGGGATATTTATTCCCACAGTAATTCATTATGGATCCATCCAGATGTGGTTAGAAAACCCTGTAGCTCTGATGGTAGAGCATGGCGCTTGCAACGCCAGGGTTGTGGGTTCGATTCCCACGGGGGACCAGTATGATTTTTTTTTTGTATGCACTCACTAACTGTAAGTCGCTCTGGATAAGAGCGCCTGCTAAATGACTAAAATGTAAATGTAAAAACAGTTCATGTGGTGGGCTATACAAAGAGATGGGTGAAGTGACGTGCCTCGCAAACATCCATTAATACGTTTAAAAGTCCCTAAACTCAGCAAGAGTCTATTGTCCTGCTGATATCCCATCAAGGATGCTAACCCATTTCCACCTGGCCCACAGTGTTGTTGAGTACTGACAGGTCCATTCTCCGTCGGACCCTCTACCAATACCACCAGATTATTCTCTCTATTGTGGTTATCTAGTCGCCAACATTCCGCAAGTAAATGTAATAAATAAATGTGAAACTTTTATTTCTAATTTTTTAATCTGTGCTTTTTGTCTTTGCCATCAACTTGTTCATTTAGCAGACATCACTTGAGTATATTCAGTCAACACATATTTTAAGAATATAATGGAATATAACAGACCATTTCTGTTTCTCTTAGAATAAAAACCTTACAGTGTAACAATAATTTTAGTAACAAAAAACAACAAAATAAAGACACTTTGGTTTCTACTTGGTCCTCTGTAGCTCAATTGGTAGAGCACGGCGCTTGTAACGCCAGGGTAGTGGGTTCGATCCCCGGGACCACCCATACGTAAACATGTGTGCGCACATGACTGTAAGTCGCTTTGGATAAAAGCGTCTGCTAAATGGCATATTATTATTATTTTTATTATTATTATTATTATTATTATTATTATTATTATATTATATTATTATTATTATTATTATTATTATTATTATTATTATTATTATTATTATTATTATTATTATTATTATTATTATTATTATTATTATTTTTATTATTATTATTATTTTTATTATTTTTATTATTGTTATTATTATTTTTTTTATTTATTTTTTTTATTATTATTTTTATTATTATTATTATTTTTATTATTATTATTATTATTAAGCAGTAGCAGTTACAGCTTCTTCTGACAAAGTAGAAAGTCTTTTTTTGTTTTGTTTGCTCGCGGGACGGAGGAAGAGCAATTCAATCCCTCTCTTCTTCCTCCTCCCCGTTCAGTCTCTTCTTCCTCCTCCCCATTCAGTCTCTTCTTCCTCCTCCCCATTCAGTCTCTTCTTCCTCCTCCCCATTCAGTCTCTTCTTCCTCCTCCCCATTCAGTCTCTTCTTCCTCCTCCCCGTTCAGTCTCTTCTTCCTCCTCCCCGTTCACCCTCTTCTTCCTCCTCCCCATTCAGTCTCTTCTTCCTCCTCCCCATTCAGTTCATTCAAATTCAGTTGTAATACATTTTGTCACTCCCGTTCAACAACTCCAAATCACTTTTGAATGTGCTCCAAAAGGGATAACTAGAAATAACATACAGGTTAATTAAATAATCTAAAGGACAATTGTGATTTATTTATTAGCCTAGTTGGATATAAGTATTTGATTTGTGTCATTGTCAAAAGCACAAGAGATACTGTTACATGACAAACAGGTGCTATTAGATTACAATATCATTTATCTGCAGTTAGATTACAATATCATTTATCTGCAGTTTGGAACGGTGTAAACTATACTGAATAAAGTATGAGTAATACCGGACAGTCTGTTCCAATTTAAAATAAATAAAATAGTAAAGCCTTTAAAACAGCATAGCAAAGTTTAAAAAACTGACAGATTTGTGAAATTTCTTTATCCAACATTTTGCGGTTGCATGAGGCTTGGTGATCACAAACACTCAAATAAGCAACAGAAGCAGGAACAGCATAAGGCTGAGTGACTCACTCATTCCTGGCTTTTCATTCAAAATAAGTAATATTATATTGCAGGGTTAAAGACACATTATTTCTTATTGTCTTTAGCATGGGTAGCCATTTGATTTAGATGTTCAGGAGTCTTATGGCTTGGGGGTAGAAGCTGTTAAGAAGCCTCTTGGACCTAGACTTGGCGCTCCGGTACCGCTTGCCGTGCGGTAGCAGAGAGAACAGTCTATGACTAGGGTGGCTGGAGTCTTTGGCAATTTTTTAGGGCCTTCCTCTGACACCGCCTGGTATAGAGGTCCTGGATGGCAGGAAGCTTGGCCCCAGTGATGTACTGGGCCGTACACACTACCCTCTGTAGTGCCTTGTGGTCGGAGGCCGAGCAGTTGCCATACCAGGCGGTGATGCAACCAGCCAGGATGCTCTCGATGGTGCAGCTGTAGAACTTTTTGAGGATCTGAGGACCCATGCCAAATCTTTTCAGTCTCAGAGAGAAGCCGGCTGAGAGCCTGCGACCGGGCACGGTGGATGTGTGGTTTCAGAGAGAAGCCGGCTGAGAGCCTGCGACCGGGCACGGTGGATGTGTGGTTTCAGAGAGAAGCCGGCTGAGAGCCTGCGACCGGGCACGGTGGATGTGTGGTTTCAGAGAGAAGCCGGCTGAGAGCCTGCGACCGGGCACGGGGGATGTGTGGTTTCAGAGAGAAGCCGGCTGAGAGCCTGCGACCGGGCACGGTGGATGTGTGGTTTCAGAGAGAAGCCGGCTGAGAGCCTGCGACCGGGCACGGTGGATGTGTGGTTTCAGAGAGAAGCCGGCTGAGAGCCTGCGACCGGGCACGGTGGATGTGTGGTTTCAGAGAGAAGCCGGCTGAGAGCCTGCGACCGGGCACGGTGGATGTGTGGTTTCAGAGAGAAGCCGGCTGAGAGCCTGCGACCGGGCACGGTGGATGTGTGGTTTCAGAGAGAAGCCGGCTGAGAGCCTGCGACCGGGCACGGTGGATGTGTGGTTTCAGAGAGAAGCCGGCTGAGAGCCTGCGACCGGGCACGGTGGATGTGTGGTTTCAGAGAGAAGCCGGCTGAGAGCCTGCGACCGGGCACGGTGGATGTGTGGTTTCAGAGAGAAGCCGGCTGAGAGCCTGCGACCGGGCACGGTGGATGTGTGGTTTCAGAGAGAAGCCGGCTGAGAGCCTGCGACCGGGCACGGTGGATGTGTGGTTTCAGAGAGAAGCCGGCTGAGAGCCTGCGACCGGGGCACGGTGGATGTGTGGTTTCAGAGAGAAGCCGGCTGAGAGCCTGCGACCGGGCACGGTGTATGTGTGGTTTCAGAGAGAAGCCGGCTGAGAGCCTGCGACCGGGCACGGTGGATGTGTGGTTTCAGAGAGAAGCCGGCTGAGAGCCTGCGACCGGGCACGGTGGATGTGTGGTTTCAGAGAGAAGCCGGCTGAGAGCCTGCGACCGGGCACGGTGGATGACATCCTGTTCCTGCGCAGCAATTTGAAGAAATCCAGTGATGAATGGACTGTTTTTGAAGTTAGTTTTAGTATATTTATTTGTTGTCTAATATTAGAAGGCTCTTTAAAGCGATTTGAGTTGTCAATTTGCCGCATTGCATTGTGGATAAAAATATATATCTGTTCTTTAATTCATGGCGTGGTTTCTTTTTAGCCAGATGTTGAAAAGACATGCAGACAAATTAATGAATGCAGGGAAAGGGGAATAATAGCCTACTGTCTGTAGTCAGAACAACAATTAGGCTAAATAAATTGATATTATTTTGTTGGGTAACGGATCAGCTCTCTGAACTCATTAAGAGGCTGCTTTTATCTTCAATATAATCATTAATTCCGGAGGTTAAACCCATAGGTCTTAGGCCCGCAGTAAATTAAATTAGATTACCAGGTTCATCTTTCATTAGGTTAAAAATAATAATCCTTCTGGGAAAGTTATAAAGTCCAAAAGCTATTGGCGGAGTTAGACATTTGGCTGTCAGAAGTATTATAATGGAAATTAACTGTCTGCATATTTCAAGACATGGCTTATAAGGATGCATTGAGATACCCGATGGATTGGACGATACTTTGAGGCCATGTGACGGAGAGTGATGGGGGGGGGGGGGGGTTGTCTAAAAAGATCACATTAAATAAGGAAAAAGGACAAGCTTGCAACACGCATCTGATTATTCATTATGAAAAGATTTATTTGATTTATTTCATTTACGTTCTTCATTGGAACCACGGTCACAAATAATTGAACAACATGAGCAGATGAACTTGGTCAAAACATTTCTTTATTAAAGACGATCAGAAAGAATGTTGGTACTTATTTATTTTGATCCAAAGCCACGAATGAGTGAGTCACTCGGCTTTATGCTGACAAATATAGCTTTATGCTGCAAAATAGCCTACTAAATAGGCCAAGCCTATTTTAAATTGACTAAGTAACTAGTACATTTTCATAAATAAATGAAGTAGCTCAGGTCTTGAAAATAAGGGCAACCTTTTTACCCTTCGCTGGACTCTTTCATTCAGTTTATTTTTCACATCAGCAAAGAAGGACTCCGTGTTTCACAAACTCACTTTATATAGAGGGGCTTATCACTCTGTCACACTGTGGTAAATAAAGCCAGTTTGTTATTTAGAATTATTTATTTCTGTTTTTAGAGGGAGAGAAACCTAAAGCCCACCCTGCCTATTTTTTGAAAATTGTCAGTCCACATGTCAACTGTAATGGCGGCATTGTGTTTACCCAAGTTCTCTCTCAACTCCGGGACCACCCGGAAGCAAAACAGTTTTTTGCCTGATGCAGGACTCTAGTGCCAGAGAAGAGAGACTTCCATTAATTTACGAAAACATAGTCAATTTGGGCCACAGTTTAGACTACCGATAGATCAGCGTTCTGACTCCCCCTTGTGGTAGTGTGGTGCAATGACAGAATGACGCAATTTACCACAAACGGTCACGGCATAAGCTCAACACTTTTAAACGAAGGGCCACTGTATAACCCCCCCCTCCCCCCCCCCCCCCCCCCCCCCTCCTCTCGCTCTCGCTCTCTCTGTCCCTGTCCCTCTCTTCAGCATAGGTAGGGCAGACTCAGACTCACTGGGGTAGAGAACTCTATGTAATTGTAGAACAAGGCTGTTTGTCAAACATCAACTGAAAGGTTTTATGCGTGCTAGGAGCATCTATTTTACCCTCTGTTGTAAAGGCACATTATTGCCATTTATTGCTAGCTGTGGGACATTGCACCTCTGGACAAAGCGTAGGGCTTAGATTCAATCAGATCAAGCCCACGACAGGTGACACTAAGCTGGTGTTTTATTTGTCGGATGTGTCACGGCGTTAGAGCTGTCAGACCAGTGAGCGGCTGTTTTGTGTGGTCAGTGTCACGAAGCCACACCTGTGTTTGTGTGTGTCCTATGGCAGGTGATGACCCACCTACGCGTGATCGAGGAAAGGATGAACCAGAGTCTGTCTCTGCTCTACAAGGTGGAGTGTTTACCCATACGTCGCCGAGGAAAAGAAAAAAAAATTTTTATAATCCAA
>CM062478.1:46384025-46390550 GCA_031479575.1 Coregonus ussuriensis | reverse complement strand
TTGAGGAGTTGAGGGTCAGCGTGGACATCGGTCACCGGCTTCATTAATAAGTGCATTGACGACATTGTCCCCACAGTACGTACAGTTGAAGTCGGAAGTTTACATACACCTTAGCCAAATACATTTAAACTCAGTTTTTAACAATTCCTGACATTTAATCCTAGTAATTAGGTCAGTTAGGATCACCACTTTATTATAAGAATATGAAATGTCAGAATAATAGTTGAGAAAATGATTTATTTCAGCTTTTATTTCTTTCATCACATTCCCAGGGGGGTCAGAAGTTTACATCCACTCAATTAGTATTTGGTAGCATTGCCTTTAAATTGTTTAACTTGGGTCAAACATTTCGGGAAGCCTTCCACAAGCTTCCCGCAATAAGTTGGGTGAATTTTGGCCCATTCCTCCTGACAGAGCTGGTGTAACTGAGTCAGGTTTGTAGGCCTCCTTGCTCGCACACGCTTTTTCAGTTCTGCCCACACATTTTTTTATAGGATTGAGGTCAGGGCTTTGTAATGGCCACTCCAATATCTTGACTTTGTTGTCCTTAAGCCATTTTGCCACAACTTTGGAAGTATGCTTGGGGTCATTGTTCATTTGGAAGACCCATTTGTGACCAAGCTTTAACTTCCTGACTGATGTCTTGAGATGTTGCTTCAATATATCCACATAATTTTCCTTCCTCATGATGCCGTCTATTTTGTGAAGTGCACCAGTCCCTCCTGCAGCAAAGCACCCCCACAGCATGATGCTGCCACCCCCGTGCTTCACGGTTGGGATTGTGTTCTTCGACTTGCAAGAACCCCCTTTTTCCTCCAAACATAACGATGGTCATTATGGCCAAACAGTTCTATTTTTGTTTCATCAGACCAGAGGACATTTCTCCAAAAAGTATGATCTTTGTCCCCATATGCAGTTGCAAACCGTAGTCTGGCTTTTTTTATGGCAGTTTTGGAGCAGTGGCTTCTTCCTTGCTGAGCGGCCTTTCAGGTTATGTCGATATAGGACTTGTTTTACTGTGGATATAGATACTTTTGTACCTGTTTCCTCCAGCATCTTCAAAAGGTCCTTTGCTGTTGTTCTGGGATTGATTTGCACTTTTCGCACCAAAGTACGTTCCTCTCTAGGAGACAGAACGCGTCTCCTTCCAGAGCGGTATGACGGCTGCGTGGTCCCATGGTGTTTATACTTGCATACTATTGTTTGTACAGATGAACGTGGTACCTTCAGGCGTTTGGAAATTGCTCCCAAGGATGAACCAGACTTGTGTAGGTCTACAATTTTTTTTTCTGAGGTCTCGGCTGATTTCTTTTGATTTTCCCATGATGTCAAGCAAAGAGGCACTGAGTTTGAAGGTAGGCCTTGAAATACATCCACAGGTACGCCTCCAATTGACTCAAATTATGTCAATTAGCCTATCAGAAGCTTCTAAAGCCATGACATCATCTTCTGGATTTTTCCAAGCTGTTTAAAGGCACAGTCAACTTAGTGTATGTAAACTTCTGACCCACTGGAATTGTGATACAGTGAAATTATAAGTGAAATAATCTGTCTGTAAACAATCTTTGGAAAAATTACTTGCCAAACTATAGTATGTTAACAAGAAATTTCTGGAGTGATTGAAATTCAAGTTTTAATGACTCAGTGTATGTAAACGTCCGAATTCAACTGTACATATCCCAACTAGAATCCATGGATTACAGGCAACATCTGCACTGAGCTAAACGCTAGAGCTGCCGCTTTCAAGGAGCGGGCCACTAATCCTGACGCTTGTAAGAAATCACGCTACGACTTCCGACAAGCCATCAAACAGGCAAAGCATCAATACGAGACTAAGATCGAATCCTACTACGCCGGCTCTGACACTCATCGGATGTGGCAGTTTTTGCAAACTATTACGGATTACAAAGGGAAACCCAGCCATGAACTGCCCAGTGATACGAGCCTACCAGATGATCTTAAATACCTTCTATGCTTGCTGCGAGGCTAGCAACACTGAAACATGCATCAGAGCACCCGCAGTTCCGGACAACTGTGTGATCTCGATCTACGCAGCCAATGTGAGTAAGTCCTTTTAACAGGTTAACATTCACAAGGCCGCAGGGCCAGATGGATTACCAGGACGTAGTGTCTTCACAGACATTTTCAACCTCTCCCTGACCCAGTCTATAATATCTAAATGTTTTAAGCAGACCACCATAGTCCCTTTTGCCTAAGAACGCCAAGTTAACCTGTCTAAATGATTACCGCCCCATAGCACTCACATTTGTAGCTATACAATTATTTGAAAGGCTGGTCATGGCTCACATCAACACCATCATCCCAGACAGCCTGGACCCACTCCAATTTGCATACGTATCAAAAGGTTGGCTGGTCCTCATTAAAGTCCTGTAGGTCACTTCATTACTCCGTCTTTATTTACAAAGGTCTACTGCACAAGTTTCCAACGTCTCACTTTGTTGTTGAAGTATAAAGACATTATGCGTTACAAAACACGTTCGCAGCGTTGGTTAACTCTTGAGGTTCCTCGGGTCTCCATCGAATTGGTTTTTAGTTTTGATGCGCCCACTGCTGGAACAATCTGCAGATCTCGTTGAAGTTGGACATTCTGGTGCTGCTCGGGCAGTTTAGGGTATTGATTGAAGATCTGGTAGCTAAGAGCTGTAGATGTTATCTATGATTGTATTTTTTTTATTTGTTTGTATTGTAACTGTTGCTTGTATTCTATAACATTTGTAAATTGTAAAACGCTCCCTTGTAAAAGAGACCTTGGTCTCAACGGGACTCCCTGTTGATATAAAGGTAAGATAACAATAGAGATACCGCCCCAACAGATCCACAGATGATGCAATCTCTATTGCACTCCACACTGCCCTTTCCTACCTGAACAAGAGGAACACCTATGTGAGAATGCTGTTCATTGACTACAGCTCAGCGTTCAACACCATAGTACCCTCCAAACTCATCACTAAGCTAAGGACCCTGGGACTGAACACCTCCCTCTGCAACTGGATCCTGGACTTCCTGACGGGACGCCCCCAGGTGGTGAGGGTAGGTAACAACACATCCGCCACGCTGATCCTCAACACGGGGACCCCTCAGGGGTGTTTGCTTAGTCCCCTCCTGTACTCCCTGTTCATCCACGACTGCGTGGCCACGCACGACTCCAACACCATCATTAAGTTTGTTGACGACGCAACGGTGGTAGGCCTGATCACCAACAACAATGAGACCTGCCTATAGGGGGTCAGAGAACTTGCAGTGTGGTGCCAGGACAACAACCTCTCCCCCAATGTCAGCAAGACAAAGGAGATGATCTACAGGAAAATGAAGGCCGAGCATCGACGGGGCTGTAGTGGAGCGGGTCGAGAGTTTCAAGTTTCTCAGTGTCCACATCACAAAGGAACTATCATGGTCCACACACGCCAACACAGTCGTGAAGACGGCACAACAACGCCTCTTATCCCTCAGGAGGCTGAAAAAGTTACAGTTCCTCAATCAATTCTACAGCTGCACCATCGAGAGCATCTTGACTGTCTGCATCACCGCTTGGTATGGCAACTGCTTGGCATCCGACCGCAAGACGCTACAGAGGGTAGTGCGTACGGCCCAGTACATCACTGGGGCCGAGCTCCCTGCCATCCAGGACCTCTATACCAGGCGGTGTCAGAGGAAGACCCTAAAGATTGTCAAAGACTACAGCCACCCAAGTTATGAACTGTTCTCTCTGCTACCGCACTCAAGCGGTACCGATGCACCAAATCTGGAACCAACAGGACCTTGAACAGCTCCTACCCCCAAGCCATAAGACTGCTACATAGTTAACCAAATAGCTACTAGACTATCTGCATTGACCTTTTTTGCACACACTCTTTTGACTCATCACATACGCTGCTGCTACTGTTTATTATCTATCCTGCTACCTAGTCACTTTATCCCTACCTATATGTACATATCTACCTCAACTACCTCGTGCCCCTGCCCTTCGACTCGGTACTGGTACCCTGTGTATATAGCCAAGTTATCCTTACTCATTGTGGATTTATTTCTTGTGTTATTATTATTTTTCTAATATTTTTCAAATTTTCTCTCTGCATTGTTGGGAAGGGCCTGTAAGCAAGCATTTCACTGTTAGTCTACGCCTGTTGTTTACACCGTGACAAATACAATTATTTGATGATCTCTCCTCTTTTCTCTCTCATTTAATCCCCTCCTCACCTCACCTCCCCCCCCTCCCCTCCCCTCCCCTCCTCACCTCCCCTCCCCTCACCCACCTCTAGATGAGTTGCTTCAGGAGCAGAAGGCAGACATGGACCAGTTCCTGTCGTCTATCTCAGAGTCTCAGCCGGACGTGACCGTGTCATCAGAGGAGAGTGTGGAGCTTCCTGTCTCAGAGGGGAAACCCTTCCAGGTCACCTCCCTGGGGTCGCGACCCGAACCAGAGGGTGAGACCCAGACCAAAACCCAGACCCAGGCCCACAATCCTATTTCATACCCTATACCCCGCTCAACCTAGTCTGCACTTGCTCACTCCCCCCTCAGAAACTGAAAAACTCACTCTAACCAAGGTTACACTACATAAATCCATTCCTTTTAAGTCCATGAGGGGGAGTGAACGAATGTACACTTTAGGGACAATCTTTGAGAATGGAAGTGCAGCCTTAGTTCTGGCACTGGGCAGTATTGTGGACAGCTAAAGCCTGGTATCAGTGTTACCTAAGTATGGAAGACAAAACAACAGACTATCCATCAACAGTAGAGGACCTTGATGTACTGGAACACTATGGTAGTTAGAGGAATACTAATGGACTCTGGGAGGAGAGGAGAGGAGAGGAGAGGAGAGGAGATAGGGAGGAGAGGAGAAGGGAGGAGAGGAGAGGAGAGGAGAGGAGAGGAGAGGAGAGGAGAGGAGAGGAGAGAGAGGAGAGGAGAGGAGAGGAGAGGAGAGGAGATAGGGAGGAGAGGAGAGGAGAGGAGAGGAGAGGAGAGGAGAGGAGAGGAGAGGAGAGGAGAGGAGAGGAGAGGAGAGGAGATAGGGAGGAGAGGAGAGGAGAGGAGAGGAGAGGAGAGGAGAGGAGATAGGGAGGAGAGGAGAGGAGAGGAGAGGAGAGGAGAGGAGATAGGGAGGAGAGGAGAAGGGAGGAGAGGAGAGGAGAGGAGAGGAGAGGAGAGGAGAGGAGAGGAGAGGAGATAGGGAGGAGAGGAGAAGGGAGGAGAGGAGAGGAGAGGAGAGGAGAGGAGATAGGGAGGAGAGGAGAAGGGAGGAGAGGAGAGGAGAGGAGAGGAGAGGAGAGGAGAGGAGAGGAGAGGAGAGGAGAGGAGAGGAGAGGAGAGGAGAGGAGAGGAGAGGAGAGGAGAGGAGAGGAGAGGAGAGGAGAGGAGAGGAGAGGAGAGATAGTGTCTAAGACCTGAGTCTTTCTGTGTTGTGTTGGATGTGGAGCCGTGGGGTTGTTGTGGCTCTTATCTGAGCCAGCATGGCTCCCAGTCACCCAGCCTTCAACACAATGCCATTGAAGTTCAGAGAAACTCACAAAGCCTCCGGCTCTGCTGTAGCTAGCGCTGGAGCAAAACACTTTGAACATGAACAACCAGACTCTCCTCTCCTTGCAGCACAACCCTAGTTCTCTCTCTCCCGCTCCCTTTATTCTCTCGCTCTCTCGCTCCCTTTGTTCTGTCTCTCCCTTTATTCTCTGTCTGTCTCTCTCTCTCCCATTTTTGTCACACGCTGCTAACAAACAAAATATTTAAAACCTTAAATCAGAAAATAAAGCCAGGGAGTGAATGTTGCCAGGTGAACGTTGCCAGGTAGGGAAATTGAAAAATACAAATTAGAACTAAATCACAGATAAACATGGAACGATATTCCAGCGCCCAGCGGGGGGTGTGGTGGAATCAAGATTATTATAGTTTTGTGATTTAATATTAGTTTTTATTTCTATTCGTTTTTAGATTTTTATTTGAAAAATCAGTTTAGTTTGTTAGTTGTCAGACTTGATTTACTGTTTTTTATTTGGTTTCAGTTTGATCAAAACAATTCACGACTCCAACCGGGTCATCAGGTGGGATCAGCCAGTGAAGTTTAAAGTCCCGACCCAGTTGACTAAATCAAAATGGTGAAAGTCCTCAATGGCGCCGCCCATGCTAACACAGGCTTTTGGCCACTAGAGGACTCCAGGAGTTCTGGTTAGGTTTAAATTGGAAATGAATCCTAATGTGAAGAAAAAAAGAAGCATTGTATTTAAAAGAAGCGCCCACATTTACATTTACATGTTAGTCATTTAGCAGACGCTCTTATCCAGAGCCACTTACAGGAGCAATTAGGGTTAAGTGCCTTGCTCAAGGGCAAATCGACAGATTTTTCACCTAGTCGGCTCGGGGATTAGAACCAGCGACCTTTCGGTTACTGGCACAACGCTCTTAACCACTAAGCTACCTGCCGCCCGTAGTGGAAGGAAACTCTCTTGCCCATGTTTATACCAATCCAATGCTTATATCTTTTTACTTTAGTAGTAGATGTAAGAAGAA
>CM062478.1:46171525-46379025 GCA_031479575.1 Coregonus ussuriensis | reverse complement strand
ATTATATGTTATTTTAATGGACAAAAAAATTGCTTTTCTTTCGAAAAAAAAAGACATTTCTAAGTGACCCTAAACCTTTTAACGGTAGTGTAGGTTGTATTTACAATGGTGTTTGTTCTTCACTGGTTGCCCTTTTCTTGTGGCAACAGTTCACAAATCTTGCAGCTGTGATGGCACACTGTGGTATTTCACCCAGTAGATATGGGAGGTTATCAAAATTGGATTTGTTTTCTAATTCTTTGTGGGTCTGTGTAATCTGAGGGAAATATGTGTCTCTAATATGGTCATACATTTGGCAGGAGGTTAGGAAGTGCAGCTCAGTTTCCACCTCATTTTGTGGGCAGTGTGCACATAGCCTGTCTTCTCTTGAGAGCCAGGTCTGCCTACGGCGGCCTTTCTCAATAGCAAGGCTATGCTCACTGAGTCTGTACACAGTCAAAGCTTTCCTTAATTTTGGGTCAGTCACAGTGGTCAGGTATTCTGCCACTGTGTACTCTCTCTTTAGGGACAAATAGCATTCTAGTTTGTTCTGTTTTTTTGTTAATTCTTTCAAGTAATTATATATATTTTTCTCATGATTTGGTTGCATCTGTGTTGCTCTCTCTGTCTCTCTATCTTCAGCTCTCTTTCTCTCCGTCTTCAGCTCTCTCCGTCTTCAGCTCTCTCCGTCTTCATCTCTCTCCGTCTTCAGCTCTCTCTCTGTCTTCAGCTCTCTCTCTCAGTCTTCAGCTCTCTCTCTCAGTCTTCAGCTCTCTCTCTCAGTCTTCAGCTCTCTCTCTCCGTCTTCAGCTCTCTCTCTCCATCTTCAGCTCTCTCTGTTTTCAGCTCTCTCGGTCTTCAGCTCTCTCTCTCACTCTGTCTCGGTCTTCAGCTCTCTCTCTCGGTCTTCAGCTCTCTCTCTCGGTCTTCAGCTCTCTCTCTCCGTCTTCAGCGCTCCCTCTCTCTCTTCAGCGCTCTCTCTGTCCGTCTTCAGCTCTCTCTCTCTTCAGCGCTCTCTGTCCGTCTTCAGCTCTCTCTCTCTCTCTCTCTTCAGCTCTCTCTCTCTTCAGCTCTCTCTCTCCGTCTTCAGTGCACTCTCTCTCCGTCTTCAGCGCTCCCTCTCTCTCTTCAGCTCTCTCTCTCTGTCCGTCTTCAGCTCTCTCTCTCTCTCTCTCTCTCTCTCTCTCTCTCTCTCTCTCTTCAGCTCTCTCTCTCCGTCTTCAGTGCACTCTCTCTCCGTCTTCAGCGCTCCCTCTCTCTCTTCAGCTCTCTCTCTCAGTCCGTCTTCAGCTCTCTCTCTCTCTCTCTCTCTCTCTCTCTCTCTTTCCCTCTCTCCGTCTTCAGCTCTCTCTTCTCCATCTTCAGCGCAATCTCTCTTCAGTTCTCTCTCTCTTCAGCTCTCTCTTTCTCCGTCTTCAGCTCTCTCTTTTTCTCCGTTTTCAGCTCTCTCTTTCTCCGTCTTCAGCTCTCTCTCTCTTTCTCAGTTTTCAGCTCTCTCTTTCTCAGTTTTCAGCTCTCTCTTTCTCCGTCTTCAGCTCTCTCTCTCTTTCTCCGTCTTCAGCTCTCGCTCTCTTTCTCCGTATTCAGCTCTCTCTCTCTATTCAGCTCTCTCTATTCAGCTCTCTCTCTCTCTTCAGCTCTCTCTCTATTCAGCTCTCTCTCTCTCTCTATTCACCTCTCTCTCTCTCTATTCACCTCTCTCTCTCTATTCATCTAGCTCTCTCTCTCTGTCTTCAGTTCTCTCTCTCCGTCTTCAGCTCTCTCTGTCTCCATCTTCAGATCTCTCTCTCTTCAGCTCTCTCTCTGTCTTCTGTTCTTTCTCTCGGTCTTTAGCTCTCTCTCTTTCTCCGTCTTCAGCTCTGTCTTCAGCGCTCTCTCTCTTTCAGCTCTCTCCGTTTTCAGCTCTCTCTGTCTTTAGTGCTCTCTCTCTCCGTCTTCAGCTCTCTCTCTCTCTCTCCATCCGACTTCAGCTTTCTCTCTCCGTCTTCAGCTCTCTTTCTCTCTCTCCGTCCGTCTTCAACTCTCTTTCTCTCTCTCCGTCCGTCTTCAACTCTCTCTCTCCGTCCGTCTTCAGCTCTCTCTCTTTCTCTCTCTCTCTCTGTCTTCCTCTTGCCATCTTCAGCTCTCTCTCTTTCTGTCTTCAGCTCTCTCTCTTTGTCTTCAGCTTGCTCTCTCTCTCACTCTCTGTTATCATCTCTCTCTCTTCAGCTCTCTCTCTCTCTCTTCAGCTCTCTCGCTCTCTGTTAATTTATTCATGGTGTATCTTCTTTGTGTGTATTAATAGATTGTTTTTTTTAAACCATATGGTTTGGTCCCTAGCTTCATAGCTTCGTGTTTGACTCTATGCTCCAGTAGATTCTATAACACTGAACGGAGTTATGAAAGTTATTATTAATGAAGAAGGTGAAAGGACACTGAGTTTAGAACATGAAACTGACTAAGTTTCCTGAAAAAAACGTATGAATGACGGACTATGAGGAAGCCTGGGGCTCTTCATAGAGGATGGAGCAACTAATAGGAATGTGGTAATATTGCAAGAATTTGATTCAGACAATATCAGCAGTGCGTCCAGCGGGAACTACACAGTCACACAACCCACTGTCTCCCTCTATTTCCTGTTCCTCTATAACTCTGCTGCTGTCCTGTGATTGGCTGACCTCTAACCCCTGACCTCTAACCTCTCTCCTGCCCCCTACAGGTTCAGGGATGTACGGCCAGGACGGGCTGATCGGAGCCGAGGAGAGGATCATCAACAGCAAGCCCAAGATCAACAACAACAACAACATGGTGAGAGATCTGTCTGGCTTTCTTTCTTTCTGTCTGTTTTTCTGTCTGTGCATCCGTCTGTCTGGCTTTCTTTCTGTCTGTTTTTCTGTCTGTGCATCCGTCTGTCCGGCTTTCCGTCTGTCACAGCTATAGACACCTGTATACAGTATAACTTCAATGGTAACAGCGTAAATCAGAGTAGACTACTGATCGCCTGATCAATAATCAATGATAGTGGACAGTGTCTGAGATCCCCCACTTCTCAACTAATGTCCTCCTCCCCCTTAAATACAGCGCCTTCAGAAAGTGTTCACACCCCTTGACTTTTTCCACGTGTTGTTGTTGTTGTTACAGCCTGAATTTTAAAATGAATTAAATTTAGATTTTGTGTCACTGATCTACACACAATACCCCAAAACGTCATAGTAGAATTAGGTTTTTAGAAATGTTTACAAATGAATAAAAGCTAAACAGCTGAAAGGAAGGGAGAGGGGGATACCTGGTCAGTTGTACAACTGAATGCATTCAACTGAAATGTGTCTTCTGCATTTAACCCAACCCCTCTGAATCAGAGAGGTGCGAGGGGCTGCTTTAATCGACGTCCACGTCATCGGTGCCCGGGGAACAGTGGGTTAACTACTTTGCTCAGGGGCAGAATGACAGATTCTTACCTTGTCAGCTCGGGAAATGTCTTGAGTGAATAAGTATTCAACCCCTTTGTTATGGCAAGCCTAAATACGTTCAGAAGTTTAAAAAAATGTGCTTAACAAGTCACATAATAAATTGCATGGACTAATAAATTGCAGGGGTTTTTCAGGATAAAAAATGAACGGAATGCTAAGCACAGGCATAATCCTAGAGGAAAACCTAGATCAGTCTGCTTTCCACCAGACACTGGGAGATGAATTCACCTTTCAGCAGGAAAACACAAGGCCAAATCTACACTGGAGTTCCTTACAAAGAACACAGGGAATGTTCCCGAGTGGCCGAGTTACAGTTTTCACTTAAATGTGCTTGAAAATCTATGGCAAGACCTGAAAATGGTCAACAACCAATTTGACAGAGTTTGAATAATTTTGAAAATAATAATTGGCAAATGTTGCACAATCCAGGTGTGGAGAGTGCTTAGAGACGTACCCAGAAAGACTCACAGCTGTAATCACTGCCAAAGGTGATTCTAACATGTATTGACTCAGAGGGTTGAATACTTATCCAATAAAGATATATTAGTGTTTCATTGTTCATTAAATTTTTTACAAATGTTAGAATTTTTCTTCCACTTAGAGTGTTTTGTGTAGATCGTTGACAAAATAAGTACAATGAAATCCATTTTAATCCCCTTTGTAACACAACAAAATGTGGAAAAAGTAAAGGGGTGTGAATACTTTCTGAAATGACCCTAAAACAACTCTGGTGAATAGGCTGGAATATCCAGATATAATATTAGATAGATCAAATATATCTAATTATAGATAGTAATGTATCTCTCTGACATCAGGCTGCTTCGCTCCTTAGCTCTGACATATCATCAAGCTTTAGATGAGTTGCATCATCCTTCTGGTAACTATGATGCCATAGTAACTATGATGCCATAGTAACTATGATGCCATAGTAACTATGATGCCATAGTTACAGCAGCGAGCAGTGCTGCTCTTAGCAGTATGCCTGTGGGCCTCTGATCACCACCACCCTCAGATCACCACCCCCTCCAAACCCTCAGATCTCCAAACCCTCAGATCACCACCCCCTCCAAACCCTCAGATCTCCAAACCCTCAGATCACCACCCCCTCCAAACCCTCAGATCACCACCACCACCCTCAGATCACCAAAACCTCGGATCACCACCTCCCCTCCCAAACCTTCAGATCAACACTAAAACAGAGAGGATATAGTCCATGGATCAACACTAAAACAGAGAGGATATAGTCCATGGATCAACACTAAAAGAGAGGATATAGTCCATGGATCAACACTAAAACAGAGAGGATATAGTCCATGGATCAACACTAAAAGAGAGGATATAGTCCATGAATTTCACAGTAGCCATCTTCTGCATGCTCTTATTTACCAGAAGCACCCTGTCTCCTCCTTCCTCTTGGATCGTGAAGTTGAATGTTTGTCATGTGTTTAGCATGCAGATCCAAGGACAAGCGTAGAACTGTGTTTGTAATGCAGTCATGTGCTTTTTGAGATGTTTGTTATGCATGACAGTATTATTGTTTTTGTACATGTGGAGTCCAAACACAGAACAATCAGTTAAAACATTACATTTATATTTTATATTACATTAAACTATAAATGGCTGTTTATCTGTAGCAGGGGCCTAAACATGTGTTCTAAAGAGAACCTCTAGGTATCCATTGACAACCCTAAAGCCCAGAACCTCTAGGTATCCATTGACAACCCTAAAGCCCAGAACCTCTAGGTATCCATTGACAACCCTAAAGCCCAGAACCTCTAGGTATCCATTGACAACCCTAAAGCCGAGAACCTCTAGGTATCCATTGACAACCCTAAAGCCGAGAACCTCTAGGTATCCATTGACAACCCTAAAGCCCAGAACCTCTAGGTATCCATTGACAACCCTAAAGCCCAGAACCTCTAGGTATCCATTGACAACCCTAAAGCCCAGAACCTCTAGGTATCCATTGACAACCCTAAAGCCCAGAACCTCTAGGTATCCATTGACAACCCTAAAGCCCAGAACCTCTAGGTATCCATTGACAACACTAAAGCCCAGAACCTCTAGGTATCCATTGACAACACTAAAGCCCAGAACCTCTAGGTATCCATTGACAACCCTAAAGCCGAGAACCTCTAGGTATCCATTGACAACCCTAAAGCCGAGAACAGACTGAACACACACAACCAGTCTCTGTGCTTCTCTGCCCCCCCCTCTCAACCAACAGACACACACTATGGTAGATAGGTGTAAACAGAGCCATGTCCGCAGTATAACCTGGGCCCTGTGTGTGTGCTGTCAGCAGGTGGTTGATGAGACTCTGGATGTAAAGGAAGTGATATACAGTGCTGAGAGAGTCAGCGTTATGCATGGTGATGAGCTGGTGAGTACACCACACCACAGTGCCCCCATCTGGTTAACATGGGGAAGTACTGGTGAGTACACCACACCACAGTGCCCCCATCTGGTTAACATGGGGAAGTACTGGTGGCAGGAGGGGGAAGCAGGGGGATGGAAAGAGAGGGAGGTATGGGGGAAGGAAGGAGGGAGGGAGGGAGAGGGGGAAAGAGAGGGAGGTATGGGGGAAGGGGGAAGGATGGAGGGAGGAAAGAAGGAGGTATGGGGGAAAGATGGAGGAAAGAGGGAGGTATGGGGAAGGAGGGAGGAAAGAGGGAGGGAGGAAAGAGGGAGGTATGGGGAAGGGGGAAGGAGGGAGGGAGGAAAGAAGGAGGTATGGGGGAAGGGGAAGGAGGGAGGGAGGAAAGAGGGAGGGAGGAAAGAGGGAGGTATGGGGGAAGGGGGAAGGAGGGAGGGAGGAAAGAGAGGGAGGTATGGGGGAAAGATGGAGGAAAGAGGGAGGTATGGGGGATGGAGGGAGGGAGGAAAGAGAGGGAGGTATGGGGGAAGGAGGGAGGTATGGGGGATGGAGGGAGGGAGGAAAGAGGGAGGTATGGTGGAGGGAGGGAGGGGGAAACACCCAGCTATACCTCACCACCAGGGCTGACTCCCACCTTTATTTACTGGCTCATTCTCCCATCGATGTTATTTATTTTCTGCATGGATGCATGTATGTAAATGTATTGGAATGTACACAGGTTCCACTGAATGTGTATGTATTTATTCACACAAAGAGTTGAGGTACCTCAGCGTCTGTGTGTGTGAGAGGGACCAGAAAGATCCTATGGCTGCCTTGTAGATGCACTATTCATTCTGCATCAAACTCAATGGGTTATTACCATCTCAGGGTAGGGCAGTGCATTAGATATTAATGGCATAATTGTTCAAGAGAAAGTTTGTTTTATATATCATGCATGTGTGTAATCTGTTCACTCTGTATTTGGTCTCATGTCTATGTCATGTCTGTCTTATAGTGTATGTTCTTGTCTTTACACAAACTAACTGTCTCTCTCGTTCTCTCTCTGACTCTCTCTCTCTCTCTTTCTGTCTGTCTCGCTCTCTCTCGCTCTCTCTCTCTGTCTCTCGCTCTCTCTCTCTCTGTCTCTCGCTCTCTCTCTCTCTGTCTCTGTCTCTCGCTCTCTGACTCTCTCTTTGTCTGTCTCTCTCTCTTTGTCTCTCTCTCTCTGTCTGTCTCTCTCTCCCTCTGTCTCTGTCTGTCTCCGTCTGTCTGTCTCTCTCTGTCTCTCTCTCTCTCTCTCTTTCTGTCTGTCTGTCTCTCTCTCTGCCTCTCTCTCTCTCTCTCTCTCTCTCTCTCTCTCTTTCTGTCTGTCTGTCTCTCTCTCTGCCTCTCTCTCTCCCTCTGTCTCTGTCTGTCTCCGTCTGTCTGTCTCTCTCTGTCTCTCTCTCTCTCTCTCTTTCTGTCTGTCTGTCTCTCTCTCTGCCTCTCTCTCTCTCTCTCTCTCTTTCTGTCTGTCTGTCTCTCTCTCTGCCTCTCTCTCTCTGTCTCTGTCTCTCGCTCTCTGACTCTCTCTTTGTCTGTCTCTCTCTCTTTGTCTCTCTCTCTCTGTCTGTCTCTCTCTCCCTCTCTCTGTCTCTGTCTGTCTCCGTCTGTCTGTCTCTCTCTCTCTCTCTCTCTCTCTCTCTCTCTCTCTCTCTCTCTCTGCCTCTCTCTCTCTCTCTCTCCTGTAGGAATCCTACCGCCCTCTGGGTGAGGACTTCAGCTTCGGGAGCTCTGCTCTGATTGGTCTGCTGGTGATAGCGGTGGCCATAGCAACGGTGATAGTGATCAGCCTGGTTATTCTGAGGAAGAGGCAGTACGGAACCATCAGTCATGGCATTGTGGAGGTGAGCTACAGCGACACATGCACGCAGTGTGGAATCATTAGTCATGACGCACACTACACACACACACTCAACGCACACTACACACACACACACACACACACAGCACTTGTAGCTCAATGGATTCTCTAATTCTAAGGTCTCTGTACTCAGGCTGATAACCTGTTCTCTCTGCTCAGGGCAAATACCTGGCCATAGAGTTTTATTACAGGACTGTTGATGCCTTGTCTTTAAGCCCTGCCTATTTCACCCCTGACCTCTGACCTCCCTCCCTGACCTCTCCTGTGATAGGTTGACCCCATGCTGACCCCAGAGGAGCGCCACCTCAGCAAGATGCAGAACCACGGCTACGAGAACCCCACCTACAAATACCTGGAACAGATGCAGATCTAGGGGTCGCTGTGGCAACAAGCAGAGAGGAGGGGGAACATACTACTGACCAATAATAAAAAAACTCTCCCCAAAAATCATTTGCATAATTACATCAGATTACAGTACATATATACTGGGTTTGTTTCAAATCAATCCTTGAAAAGAATGCTAATTCTACTACTACTACTGCTACCATTGTTATACAGCTCCCTTTGGATCTTTGGGTTTCTTTTAAAAGGTGATGTATGTATCTCTTATGTTTTATATAATATGTGATTCAAAAAATGACTTGGTAATTCATTATTTCATACGATTCTCTCCGAAAATCAAGATGTATTACATTTCTTCTGATGTTTTTTATTTGTTAAAACATGCAACAAGGTAAACCAAGCAACGCATTGAGACTAAATGTATCTCACCATCATCAGACGACATAACAAGGCACTACTGTTTCGTTTCCCGTCGTGCCAGTGTCCATTACCTTCTGATGGTCTTCTCATAATAACAAAGTTATTTTCTTTTCAATAGATTGCTTGTATATGAAGGTTCTTTGTACCTATTAAATGATGTATAGTGAAACTACAAATGAGAAAAAAAATGAAAACAAAATCATGAATTCAGTTACTTTCTGTTCTATATGATTACAAACAAAATATACATAAACAGTTTAACAAATATATATAAAAAGTAGCTGTTTTTATTCCACCAGGGAAGAGGTTGAGACTGGGGTGGTGGCTGAGCTGGGTTGGGATGTTGTGGTGAGGGCATGCGGCTAGACAGACGGACTGAGAGACAGACAGGAGAGTGCACAGACGGACTGAGAGACAGACAGACAGGAGAGGAGAGTGCACAGACGGACTGAGAGACAGACAGACAGGAGAGTGCACAGACGGACTGACAGACAGACAGGAGAGTGCACAGACGGACTGAGAGACAGAGAGAGAGGAGAGTGCACAGACGGACTGAGAGACAGAGAGAGAGGAGAGTGCACAGACGGACTGAGAGACAGAGAGAGAGGAGAGTGCACAGACGGACTGACAGACAGACAGGAGAGTGCACAGACGGACTGAGAGACAGAGAGAGAGGAGAGTGCACAGACGGACTGAGAGACAGAGAGAGAGGAGAGTGCACAGACGGACTGAGAGACAGAGAGAGAGGAGAGTGCACAGACGGACTGACAGACAGACAGGAGAGTGCACAGACGGACTGAGAGACAGAGAGAGAGGAGAGTGCACAGACGGACTGAGAGACAGAGAGAGAGGAGAGTGCACAGACGGACTGAGAGACAGAGAGAGAGGAGAGTGCACAGACGGACTGACAGACAGACAGGAGAGTGCACAGACGGACTGAGAGACAGACAGACAGGAGAGTGCACAGACGGACTGACAGACAGACAGGAGAGTGCACAGACGGACTGAGAGACAGAGAGAGAGGAGAGTGCACAGATAGCCAGAGAGAGAGGAGAGTGCACAGACAGAGGGAGTGGAGTGCACAGACGGACTGACGGACAGGAGAGTGCACAGACGGACTGACGGACAGGAGAGTGCACAGACGGACTGACGGACAGGAGAGTGCACAGACGGACTGACGGACAGGAGAGTGCACAGACGGACTGACGGATAGGAGAGTGCACAGACGGACTGACGGACAGGAGAGTGCACAGACGGACTGACGGACAGGAGAGTGCACAGACGGACTGACGGATAGGAGAGTGCACAGACGGACTGACGGACAGGAGAGTGCACAGACGGACTGACGCACAGACAGGAGGAGGAGAGTGCACAGACGGACTGACGGACAGGAGAGTGCACAGACGGACAGACAGGAGGAGGAGAGTGCACAGACGGACTGACGGACAGACAGGAGGAGGAGAGTGCACAGACGGACTGACGGACAGACAGGAGGAGGAGAGTGCACAGACGGACTGACGGACAGGAGGAGGAGAGTGCACAGACGGACTGACGGACAGGAGAGTGCACAGACGGACTGACGAACAGGAGAGTGCACAGACGGACTGACGGACAGGAGAGTGCACAGACGGACTGACGGACAGACAGGAGGAGGAGAGTGCACAGACAGGAGGAGGAGAGTGCACAGACGGACTGACGGACAGACAGGAGGAGGAGAGTGCACAGACAGGAGGAGGAGAGTGCACAGACGGACTGACGGACAGACAGGAGGAGGAGAGTGCACAGACAGGAGGAGGAGAGTGCACAGACAGGAGGAGGAGAGTGCACAGACGGACAGACAGGAGGAGGAGAGTGCACAGGCCCCCAGCTGATCACACACAACTCAGACTTACCCTGACCCATCTAAATTAATGTGATCATACGCCCCGTTCGTAGTCCACACATTCATATGTGAATGTACTGTGGAAGTGTGGCCATATTTTGGCTCTTGATATGTTCTCTAATGGTCCTGATGGGTTGTAGTGGTCCAAGTAACGCAATGCTTTTAAAATCAAGTAGAAATGAATCTGAGAACCATTATGGATTCACATGAACAACTGTTGTCTTTGCTGACCCTTAAACACAGAACGGTTTGAATAGTATTTCTCAAATCAACCCCAACACTCACTGGGGGCTTTTGACAGACCGAGAGACAGACAGACTGATGGAATGACAGACAGACAGACGGACGGACGGGGATGGAAAGAAAATGTGTGTAGGCTACTTTTAACAGGAAGAGAAGGAAAGGGTTGTTTTGATTTCTCAATGTCTTATACCTGTGTCTGTATAGTTGGAGTTGCAATCATGGCTTCTCTTGGAGGATTATCTGTGGTGTGCATTGTTCTTATATGAAAATTGATATATATCTATTTTTACGTTTTTCTTTTCTATTTTTCTCCTGTGACAGTTCCTCAGTATGTCTGCCTCACTATGCACTCTAAAGGCTATCATCCTGTAACCTGCTTGACTGTAGCGATGGGAACTAATATTATATAACATATTAGTGATCAAATAAATTGATTTGATGAATTGATTGACACCAATGGAAACAAACAGATTCTGGTTACAGGGGGGGAGCACATCAATAAACCCACTACTTCCATAAGGTGCTTCCTGTCTCTTTATTGGGGTTCTATTATCTACCTGTATGTATTTCCTGTAACAGAAACCTGTGGGTCTACGTAGCCCCGCTGAGCGTGACTCCACCGTCCTAGCGCTAACAATAGTTCAACATAGATACTGAATTCAATCAACAATCCCAAGAAAAATTGGTTAAAGGCTACATTCTACATCTGAGATATTAAAATGTCATTGAATATGCCATGTTTATCAGCCTACCCTTATCTCAAATCGAAATAAAAACACGCCACAACAGCCCAAAGCCCTATCGCCACCTGCCGGCCTTTGGCTACCGCCGCAACAGAAACCTGTGGTACCTGTTCGGTTACACCTGTGACCCATATTTCAAATCAACCGGTAAAAAACTAAAAAACATTGTCAGGTTCTCGAACTCTTAATGTTAAGCGAATTCATTTATCTAGATATGAGCTATTACGTTCAGTCACGGCTTAATTCTCTATATCTGGCGATAAGTGTCGTATAAACTCTGTTCCCTCCTGGTTGTGTCGTATAAACTCTGTTTCCCTCCTGGTTGTAATGTCCGCTCCGCCGCCACCTTCATGCAGGAGGCCAGGGGTGAGTATCGCTCAAACAGAAACACGCCCTGAAACCCGAAGCTCCGGAAAACCTGTATGCAGGAAGTAGACAACAGGTGTGTAATATAAAAAATCCAAACAGTTGTTTTGCAACTAAAACGAGAGTTTCTATTGGACAAATTCAGGTAGGTCACTCCCCGTTTCGTTACGTTTTCTCCCGTTTAAGAAACGTTTTGCAACCGAAACGGCGTAATGAATACGCCTCAGATCTCCGCGATAGGGCCATTTGGGAACATTCTCGGAGGACACTACATTACTAAAAGTGTGATTTGCTGCAAAGGAAATACTCTGATTTCATATTGATTGTATTGAAATTGGTTTCCTTAACCGTCTTCTTTCGGTTGCAGTGGTTGTTTTTTTTGTGCTTGTTTGTGGATCACCTGTGTTCGTGGAGGCCGCAGGACTCCGTTGAAGAGTAAAGGCCTATTTTACACTCCCTCCCCTTGGAATTTACCTGAGGGGTAGTTAGCCGACTGGAAGCAGGAACAGACAGGCTTCACGGGTCGCCAGCCACTATGGACTACATGGACTCTGGAATGAGATACACACCCAATAAGGGCCCGGTATGACCATTTCTTCCTCTGGTGTTTATTTTGATGTCTTTACGTCTAATACATATAAGTGTGTGTGTGTGTGTGGGGGGGGGGACAAATAGCTTGTTTGATTAGAGACCATAGTGCACCTGTCACAATTAAGCTTCTATTATGTTTGTCATTTGTTAGATAGTTTACCGCCACTATCTATCAGAACTTGATGACTAGAGAGCTGCCCAAGCTGCTCTGTTTATTGACGTTTTCATCAGCCACACCTACAGTCAGGAAGTGCCAACACTCATATTAACATTCATGTCCTGGTGACTCTCAGATCCACCTCTACGCAGACGACACCATTTTGTATACATCTGGCCCTTCATTGGACACTGTGTTAACAAACCTCCAAACGAGCTTCAATGCCATACAACACTCCTTCAGTAGCCTCCAACTGCTCTTAAACACTAGTAAAACTAAATGCATGCTCTTCAACCGAACGCTGTTGGCACCCGCCCACCCGACTAGAATCACTACTCTCGACGGGTCTGACCTAGAGTATGTGGACAACTACAAATACCTAGGTGTCTGGTTAGACCGTAAACTCTCCTTCCAGACTCACATTAAGCATCTCCGATCCAAAGTTAAATCTAGAATCGGCTTCCTATTTTGCAACAAAGCCTCCTTCACTCATGCTGCCAAACATGCCCTCGTAAAACTGACTATCCTACCAATGCTTGACTTCGGCGATGTCATTTACCAAATAGCCTCCAACACTCTACTCAGCAAATTGGATGTAGTCTATCACAGTGCCATCCGTTTTGTCTCCAAAGCCCCATATACTACCCACCACTGTGACCTGTACGCTCTTGTTGGCTGGTCCTCACTACATGTTCGTCGTCAAACCCACTGGCTCCATGCCATCTATAAATCACTGCTAGGCAAATCCCCGCCTTATCTTAGCTCATTGGTCACCATAGCAGCACCCACCCGTAGTCTGCGCTCCAGCAGGTATATCTCACTGGTCATCCCCAAAGCCAACACCTCCTTTGGCCGCCATTCCTTCCAGTTCTCTGCTGCCAATGACTGGAACGAATTGCAGAAACCTCTGAAGCTGGAGACTCTTATCTCCCTCAATAACTTTAAGCATCAGTTGTCAGAGCACCTTACCGATCACTGCACCTGTACACAGCCCATCTGAAATTAGCCCACCCAACCACCTCATCCCCATATTGTTATTTATTTTGCTCATTTGCACCCCAGTATCTCTATTTGCACATAATCTCTTGCACATCTATCATTCCAGTGTTAATACTAATTGTAATTATTTTGCACTATAGCCTATTTATTGCCTTACCTCCATATCTTACTACATTTGCACACACGGTATATAGATTTTCTGTTGTATTTTTGACTTCATGTTTTGTTTTACCCCATATGTAACTCTGTGTTGTTGTTTTTATCGCACTGCTTTGCTTTATCTTGGCCATGTCGCAGTTGTAAATGAGAACTTGTTCTCAACTGGCTTACCTGGTTAAATAAAGGTTAAATAAAAAAAATAAAAAAATTGATGTCCTAAAGCATTAGGAAACTGGTGATGGTGGCATCTTAGTCACACAACATAATGATCAAATACTTTAATTGATAGTGCAATTGCATCTACTGTACAGCTTCGCATTAGCCTGATAAAGCCAGCCTGATGATTAATTAGCCTGATAAAGCCAGCCTGATGATTAATTAGCCTGATAAAGCCAGCCTGATGATTAATTAGCCTGATAAAGCCAGCCTGATGATTAATTAGCCTGATAAAGCCAGCCTGATGATTAATTAGCCTGATAAAGCCAGCCTGATGATTAATTAGCCTGATTAAGCCAGCCTGATAAAGCTAACCTGATCATTTATTGGCCTGATAAAGCCAGCCTGATCATTAATTGGCCTGATATGCAAAAATGTATGCACACATGACTGTAAGTCGCTTTGGATAAAAGCGTCTGCTAAATGGCATATTATTATAAAGCCAGCCTGATCATTTATTGGCCTGATAAAGCCAGTCTGATCATTTATTGGGCTGATAAAGCCAGCCTGATAAAGCCAGCCTGATCATTCATTGGCCTGATAAAGCCAGCCTGATAAAGCCAGCCTGATCATTTATTGGGCTGATAAAGCCAGCCTGATCATTCATTGGCCTGATAAAGCCAGCCTGATAAAGCCAGCCTGATCATTCATTGACCTGATAAAGCCAGCCTGATAAAGCCAGCCTGATCATTTATTGGGCTGATAAAGCCAGCCTGATCATTCATTGGCCTGATAAAGCCAGCCTGATAAAGCCGGCCTGATCATTTATTGGGCTGATAAAGCCAGCCTGATCATTGATTTGCTTTGTAAATTGGCGTTATGGCCCTGGTCTGCTCGTAACCTAAAGAGATATCTGATAGATGATCCTATCATCAGTCCCATGCATTCACTGCTGTCTTCCAAGCAATCGGGCACCAACATTGTTCATTGAAAATGAAACCAATAAAAGGTAAACTTTTTTTTTTGGGGGGGGGGCAGCAAAGCTAGAGTGAGGGGGTCTCTCCTTGCCTGTACAGTGGTAAGGGAATCACATGCCTGAAGGCTAGAGTGAGGGGGTCTCTCCTTGCCTATACAGTGGTAAGGGAATCACATGCCTGAAGGCTAGAGTGAGGGGGTCTCTCCTTGCCTATACAGTGGTAAGGGAATCACATGCCTGAAGGCTAGAGTGAGGGGGTCTCTCCTTGCCTATACAGTGGTAAGGGAATCACATGCCTGAAGGCTAGAGTGAGGGGGTCTCTCCTTGCCTGTACAGTGGTAAGGGAATCACATGCCTGAAGGCTAGAGTGAGGGGGTCTCTCCTTGCCTATACAGTGGTAAGGGAATCACATGCCTGAAGGCTACACTGACCCAAGCCGTGGGTCTCTCACTGGAATGTTCTCTGAGCTAAAGACAGGATTCCATCACATCCGTCTCTTGTTAAAAGGCAGCGGCTGTGTAGTGGGGTTGTTTCAGGCTAGCCGTTGGTCTGAAGACTGATTAATGGCATGTCAATATGAAGAGTCTGTACAGATTGAGCTGTAGTGACTAAAAGGTATGTGATGCAGTATAGCTACTATTGTTACAAACTCCGGGCCCTAGTTATAGCTTACACGGTCAGGAAAAACTCTTGGACCTAAATTTAGCTCTGGTTAAATGCTGTGGAAAAGAGTGGGAGTGGAATTAACCAATCAGAAACCACAACACGGTGATGCACCGATCCGATTGTCCTGTCACGACATGTTCCCAGGAACCATCCTCCAAACAGACAGACGAAGAATCCAGCTCTAGCTGCCAAAATGGGAGTAGGCCATTCTCCCAACAGAAATGTTTCTCTACACATTCTACATTCAGTAAACACTGTCGGCAAGACGAGGTTTTTCAGTTGACAGACCGGGGTTGTCTTGGATACATTCAACCGCACTATTCAACGATTATTACTCTGAAGTACATGGAGAGGGTGTGACTTACACTTAAAGGCAAAACATCAGTTGAACATTTTAAATCCCTTCGGAGTAGTGATGTTGTAATCTATACCGGAAGAAAAATATAAACGCAACATGTAAAGTGTTGGTTTCATGAGCTGAAATAAAATATCCCAGAAATGTTCCATACGCACAAAAAGCTTATTTCTCGCACATTTTGTACACAAATTTGTTTACATCCCTGTTAGTGAGCATTTCTCCTTTGTCAAGATAATCCATCCACCTGCCAGGTGTGGCATATCAAGAAGCTGATTAAACAGCATGCTCATTAGACAGGTGCACCTTGTGCTGGGGACAATAAAAGGCCACTCTAAAATGTGCAGTTTTGTCACAACACAATGCCACAGATGTGTCAAGTTTTGAGGGAGCGTGCAATTGGCATGCTGCCTGCAGGAATGTCCACCAGAACTATTGCCAGAGTTGTGAATGTTTATTTGCCCCCTAAAGCTGTTGCCAGAGAATTTAATGTTAATTTCTCTACTAACGTCGTTTTTAGAGAATTTGGCAGTACGTCCAAACGGCCTCACAACCGCCAACCATGTGTAACCACGCCAGCCCAGGACCTCCCCAGACCAACGTGTAACTACGCCAGCCCAGGACCTCCCCAGACCAACGTGTAACTACGCCAGCTCAGGACCTCCCCAGACCAACGTGTAACCACGCCAGCCCAGGACCTCTACATCCAGCTTCTTCACCTGCGGGATCGTCTGAGACCAGCCACCCGGACAGATGATGAAACTGTGGGTTTGCACAACCGAAGAATTTCTGCACAAACTGTCAGAAACCGTCTCAGGAAAGCTCATCTGCGTGCTCGTCGTCCTTATCAGGGTCTTGAACTGATTGCAGTTAGGCGTCATAACCGACTTCAATGGGCAAATGCTCACCTTCGATGGCCACTGGCATGCTGGAAAAGTGTACACTTCATGGATGAATCCCTGTTTCAACTGTACCGGGCAGATGGCAGACGGCGTATATAGCATTGTGTGGGTGAGCTGTTTGTTCACAACGTTGCCATCAGCAGAGTGCTCCATGGTGGCAGTGGGGTTATGGTATGGACAGGCATAAGCTACGGACAATGAACACAATTGCATTTTATCTATGGCAATTTGAGTCCCATTGTCGTGCCATTCATCCGCCGCCATTCACCTCATGTTTCAGCATGATAATGCACAGCCCCATGTCGAAAGGATCTGTACACAATTCCTGGAAGCTGAAAATGTCCCAGTTCTTCCATGGCCTGCATACTCACCAGATATGTCACCCATTGAGCATGTTTGGGATGCTCTGGATCGTGTACGACAGCGTGTTCCAGCCAATATCCTGCTACTTCGCACAGCTGTTGAAGAGGAATGGGACAACATTCCACAGGCCACAATCAACAGCCTGATCAACTCTATACGAAGGAGATGTGTCGCGCTGCATGAGGCAAATGGTGGTCACACTGACTGGTTTTCTGATCCACACCCCTACATTTTTTTTTTTTTACGGTATCTGTGACCAACAGATGCACATCCGTATTCCCAGTCATGTGAAATCGATAGATTCGGGCATAATTAATTTATTTAAATTGACTGATTTCCATATATGAACTGTAACTCAGTAAATTCTTTGAAATTGTTGCATTTTGCGTTTTTATATTTTTGTTCAGTGTAATTCATACCTGGGTCATTCCATGTCATTTCAGCAAGCCATGACAGCCACCATCTCAAATTGTTCTGAAATAGTTTATGTAGTTAGAAACCGATAAGATTAGCATTCCTGAAACATTATTTAGTTGATATTTAATTTGATCTCTGAGAAATTAATCTAATAGATTTCACCGAAATTGGCCCTTTTTTTTAATTTATAGGATTCACATAATATTCAACAAATATAGGACCCAACATCTGATTAAGACCAAACTTCTTCCTGCCATTGAGGAATCCAATAAAATTACCAAAAGCCACCCACGGACCCGGCACATGCCATTCCCACCGCAACAACCAGTATACAGTATCGGTTCTCTGTCTGACAAGTAGTATGGAGCTGCGGCTTGGAGTATTGTTTTCTTCATCCTTTGTAATGTATTTCCTGTGATTCTGGTGATTTTTTTTTTTGATTTTTTTTTCCCTGTTTAGAGAAATTAGCCATTTGAAGTCTCTTTCATTATTTACCATAAATTAGTGTAAAAGTACCATGTTTTTCCTACCAGCAAAATAGATAGAAGTAGCAGGAACAACGGCATCTAGTGGGAAAAACCTGGTACTTTCACACATTTATGGTAAATAATGCAAGCAATTTATAATAATAATATGCCATTTAGCAGACGCTTTTATCCAAAGCGACTTACAGTCATGTGTGCGTACATTTTTACGTATGGGTGGTCCCAGGGATGGAACCCACTACCCTGGCATTACAAGCGCCATGCTCTACCAATTTGAGCTACAGAGGAACACTGGCTAATTTCTCTGAACAGGGTAAAAGAAAACATCACCAGATTTACAGGGAATACATTACATTATGGAGAAGCAATACTGGTTGTTGGGATTGGTGTGTGGGTTGCTACTGATCATTGTATTGGATTCCTCTCCTCATGTCCTGTTCATTGTTAGGAAGAATTATGGTCCAAATCGGATGTTAGGTACTATATTTATTGAAGATGATATGAATCCTTGACCATTAACATTGCCAATTTGAGTGCAATCAATTAGCTTAATTTCTCAGATCAAATTATATTTCAACAAAGTTTCAGGAATGCTAAGCTTATTTTTCTAACTACAGAAACTATTTTTTAAATCTGAGATTGTGGGTGTCAATCTTCTTTCTTGTGCTTTTTGAGGTGGAATGACCCACCTGCTCCTCAGGATCAGAGAGAACTTATGACAAACACACAGGGAGAATATTATTGGCTAAGTCATGACGCGTAAGTGTTGTAGTGTTCAGGTCTGAGCCAACAGCAGAGGTCTTGGCACAGAGAGCATTGTGGGTGATTGTAGTCTGTCAGGTTGGGTGTTGCATCACTAGAGGTGTTATTGCTGTTGGCTATAAACCAATAGAACAGGCCTGCTTTAGGTTATACAGTGTTGCTGAGTCCCAAAATAGAGCTTTGTTACTTTACATAATAGTTTTTCATAGTCATAGAATAAGCAAAGAACCAACAAAACTCAAAAACCTTCTATCTGACCGAGTGATTACTCTAGACCTCGCACCCCTAGCAGCCTGCCTTCTCCCCCCTAGCAGCCAGCCTGCCCCCCTGCTCCCCCCTAGCAGCCTTCCTGCTCCCCCCTACTAGCAGCCTCCCTGCTCCCCCCTAGCAGCCTGCCTGCCTGCCTGCTCCCCCCTATCAGCCTGCCTGCCTGCCTGCTCCCCCCTAGCAGCCTTCCTGCTCCCCCCTAGCAGCCTTCCTGCTCCCCCCTAGCAGCCTTCCTGCTCCCCCCTAGCAGCCTTCCTGCTCCCCCCTAGCAGCCTGCCTGCCTGCCTGCTCCCCCCTATCAGCCTGCCTGCCTGCCTGCTCCCCCCTAGCAGCCTGCCTGCCTTCCTGCTCCCCCCTAGCAGCCTTCCTGCTCCCCCCTAGCAGCCTTCCTGCTCCCCCCTAGCAGCCTGCCTGCCTACCTGCTCCCCCCTAGCAGCCTGCCTGCTCCCCCCTAGCAGCCTTCCTGCTCCCCCCTATCAGCCTCCCTGCTCCCCCCTATCAGCCTTCCTTCTCCCCCCTAGCAGCCTGCCTGCCTGCCTGCTCCCCCCTATCAGCCTGCCTGCCCTCCTGCTCCCCCCTAGCAGCCTGCCTGCCCTGCCTTCCTGCTCCCCCCTAGCAGCCTTCCTGCTCCCCCCTATCAGCCTGCCTGCCTGCCTGCTCCCCCCTAGCAGCCTGCCTGCCTGCCTACTCCCCCCTAGCAGCCTTCCTGCTCCCCCCTATCAGCCTGCCTGCCTGCCTGCTCCCCCCTATCAGCCTGCCTGCCTGCCTGCTCCCCCCTAGCAGCCTGCCTGCCTGCCTGCTCCCCCCTATCAGCCTGCCTGCCTACCTGCTCCCTCCTAGCAGCCTGCCTATTCCCCCTATCAGCCTGCCTGCCTGCCTCCCTACTCCCCCCTAGCAGCCTGCCTGCCTGCCTGCTCCCTCCTAGCAGCCTGCCTGCTCCCCCCTATCAGCCTGCCTGCCTGCCCCCCTGCTCCCCCCTAGCAGCCTGCCTGCCTGCCTGCTCCCTCCTAGCAGCCTGCCTGCTCCCCCCTATCAGCCTGCCTGCCTGCCCCCCTGCTCCCCCCTAGCAGCCTGCCTGCCTGCCTGCTCCCTCCCTAGCAGCCTTCCTGCTCCCCCCTAGCAGCCTGCCTGCCTGCCTGCTCCCTCCTAGCAGCCTGCCTGCTCCCCCCTATCAGCCTGCCTGCCTGCCCCTCTGCTCCCCCCTAGCAGCCTGCCTGCCTGCCTGCTCCCCCCTATCAGCCTGCCTGCCTGCCTGCCCCCCTGCTCCCCCCTAGCAGCCTGCCTGCCTGCCTGCTCCCTCCTAGCAGCCTGTCTGCTCCCCCCTAGCAGCCTGCCTGCCTCCCTGCTCCCCCCTATCAGCCTGCCTGCCTGCCTCCCTGCTCCCCCTTAGCAGCCTGCCTGCTTGCCTGCTCCCTCCTAGCAGCCTGCCTGCTCCCCCCTAGCAGCCTGCCTGCCTTCCTACTCCCCCCTAGCAGCCTGCCTGCCTGCCTGCTCCCTCCTAGCAGCCTGTCTGCTTCCCCCTATCAGCCTGCCTGCCTGCCCTCTGCTCCCCCCTGGCAGCCTGCCTGCCTGCCTGTCTGCTTCCCCCTAGCCTAGCAGCCTGCCTGCTCCCCCCTAGCAGCCTGCCTGCCTTCCTACTCCCCCCTAGCAGCCTGCCTGCCTGCCTGTCTGCTTCCCCCTAGCAGCCTGCCTGCTCCCCCCTAGCAGCCTGCCTGCCTCCCTGCTCCCCCCTATCAGCCTGTCTGCTTCCCCCTAGCAGCCTGCCTGCTCCCCCCTAGCAGCCTGCCTGCCTGCCTGCTCCCCCCTAGCAGCCTGCCTGCCTGCCTGCTCCCCCCTAGCAGCCTGCCTGCCTTCCTGCTCCCCCCTAGCAGCCTGCCTGCCTGCCTGCTCCCCCCTATCAGCCTCCCTGCTCCCCCCTAGCAGCCTGCCTGCCTGTCTGCTCCCCCCTATCAGCCTGCCTGCTCCCCCCTAGCAGCCTGCCTGCCTGCCTGCTCCCCACTATCAGCCTGCCTGCCTCCCTGCTCCCTCCTAGCAGCCTGCCTGCCTGCCTTCTCCCCCCCTATCAGCCTGCCTGCCTACCTGCCCTGCTCCCCCCTATCAGCCTGCCTGCTCCCCCCTAGCAGCCTGCCTGCCTGCCTGCTCCCCCCTATCAGCCTGCCTGCTCCCCCCTAGCAGCCTGCCTGCCTGCCTGCTCCCCCCTATCAGCCTTCCTGCTCCCCCCTAGCAGCCTGCCTGCCTGCCTTCTCCCCCCCTATCAGCCTGCCTGCCTACCTGCTCCCCCCTATCAGCCTGCCTGCTCCCCCCTAGCAGCCTGCCTGCCTGCCTTCTCCCCCCCTATCAGCCTGCCTGCCTACCTGCTCCCCCCTATCAGCCTGCCTGCTCCCCCCTAGCAGCCTGCCTGCCTGCCTTCTCCCCCCTATCAGCCTGCCTGCCTCCCTGCTCCCCCCTAGCAGCCTGCCTGCCTGTCTACTCCCCCCTAGCAGCCTGCCTGCCTGCCTACTCCCTCCTAGCAGGTTTGACAACATTTAACTCAGTGAAACTGTTCCTCCCCACCCACTTTGGCTTCTCTCTCTCTCTCTCTCACACTCTCTCACTTACTCAGCATGCACGGCACCCATTCATTCAAATGGACCAGAGTTAGTATAAATATTGTTCCTTGCTTTTAAACAACATAGTTTTGATTAATTATCCTAATAATTTGGTACTGGTGAAAACATAAAACGTCATTCAGAATGCTCCATTTTGTTGCATATATTTCCATAATACTGTAGATATATTAGCCTCACACTGCGGTTCAGTCACATTACTGTCCTACTGGTTCCTCCTAACATGTGTCCGGTACAATATACAGTCAGTCAGTGATAGGTCACAACAAAGTGGTCACATTCCTGAAACACACCTACTGGCCTCTGAGTGAGTGAGTGAGATACTTTCCTTTTAGAAGAAACTAAACTGAGAGGAGGTATCACCCATGCGTCATTGTAAAGCTTTGCCAATACATTCAAAAGCAATGTGCAATAGGTCTTTGTTTTTGGATTTATACAATTGAAGTCTCAAGGCTGTCAAATTTTTTAAGACTAGTTTCAAGGTCTCCTAATATCTACATGGCATCTTGTCGGTGTAACAGTGTCTTACGTCTCTCTCAGGACAGGGACTGGGACCAGGCTGTTACGTTCCTCCCAGCAGCCGACAGTAAGAAGTTAGAGAAGAAGAAAGGACCAGGGAGAGTCGGGGCTGTGATCGGCATCGTTATCTTCGCTGCTGTCATCGCCCTCATGACCGGCCTACTGGTCTGGCACTTCCACTGTGAGGAGCCCTACCCTCTCTACTCCTTTCCCTCTCTTCCACTGTGAGGAGCCCTACCCTCTCTTCTCCTCTCCCTCTCTTCCACTGTGAGTAGCCCTACCCTCTCCTCTCCCTCTCTTCCACTGTGAGTAGCCCTACCCTCTCCTCTCCCTCTCTTCCACTGTGAGTAGCCCTACCCTCTCCTCTCCCTCTCTTCCACTGTGAGTAGCCCTACCCTCTCCTCTCCCTCTCTTCCACTGTGAGTAGCCCTACCCTCTCCTCTCCCTCTCTTCCACTGTGAGTAGCCCTACCCTCTCTTCTCCTCTCCCTCTCTTCCACTGTGAGTAGCCCTACCCTCTCTTCTCCTCTCCCTCTCTTCCACTGTGAGTATCCCTACCCTCTCCTCTCCCTCTCTTCCACTGTGAGTAGCCCTACCCTCTCTTCTCCTCTCCCTCTCTTCCACTGTGAGTAGCCCTACCCTCTCCTCTCCCTCTCTTCCACTGTGAGTAGCCCTACCCTCTCCTCTACCTCTCTTCCACTGTGAGTAGACCTACCCCCTCTCTTCTTCTCTACCTCTCTTCCACTGTGAGTAGCCCTACCCTCTCTTCTCCTCTCCCTCTTCCACTGTGAGTAGCCCTACCCTCTCTTCTCCCTCTCTTCCACTGTGAGTAGCCCTACCCTCTCCTCTCCCTCTCTTCCACTGTGAGTAGCCCTACCCCCTCTTTACTCCTCTCCCTCTCTTCCACTGTGAGTAGCCCTACCCCCTCTCTTCTCCTCTCCCTCTCTTCCACTGTGAGTAGCCCTACCCTCTCTTCTCCCTCTCTTCCACTGTGAGTAGCCCTACCCTCTCCTCTCCCTCTCTTCCACTGTGAGTAGCCCTACCCTCTCTTCTCCTCTCTCTCTTCCACTGTGAGTAGCCCTACCCTCTCCTCTTCCTCTCTTCCACTGTGAGTAGCCCTACCCTCTCTTCTCCTCTCCCTCTCTTCCACTGTGAGTAGCCCTACCCTCTCTTCTCCTCTCTCTCTTCCACTGTGAGTAGCCCTACCCTCTCCTCTCCCGCTCTTCCACTGTGAGTAGCCCTACCCTCTCTTCTCCTCTCTCTCTTCCACTGTGAGTAGCCCTACCCTCTCTTCTCCTCTTCCACTGTGAGTAGCCCTACCCTCTCCTCTGCCTCTCTTCCACTGTGAGTAGCCCTACCCTCTCTTCTCCTCTCCCGCTCTTCCACTGTGAGTAGCCCTACCCTCTCTTCTCCTCTCCCGCTCTTCCACTGTGAGTAGCCCTACCCTCTCCTCTCCCGCTCTTCCACTGTGAGTAGCCCTACCCTCTCCTCTCCCTCTCTTCCACTGTGAGTAGCCCTACCCTCTCTTCTCCTCTCCCACTCTTCCACTGTGAGTAGCCCTACCCTCTCCTCTCCCTCTCTTCCACTGTGAGTAGCCCTACCCTGTCCTCTCCCTCTCTTCCACTGTGAGTAGCCCTACCCTCTCTTCTCCCGCTCTTCCACTGTGAGTAGCCCTACCCTCTCTTCTCCTCTCCCGCTCTTCCACTGTGAGTAGCCCTACCCTCTCTTCTCCTCTCCCTCTCTTCCACTGTGAGTAGCCCTACCCTCTCCTCTCCCTCTCTTCCACTGTGAGTAGCCCTACCCTCTCCTCTCCCTCTCTTCCACTGTGAGTAGCCCTACCCTCTCCTCTCCCTCTCTTCCACTGTGAGTAGCCCTACCCTCTCCTCTCCCTCTCTTCCACTGTGAGTAGCCCTACCCTCTCTTCTCCCGCTCTTCCACTGTGAGTAGCCCTACCCTCTCTTCTCCTCTCCCGCTCTTCCACTGTGAGTAGCCCTACCCTCTCCTCTCCCTCTCTTCCACTGTGAGTAGCCCTACCCTCTCCTCTCCCTCTCTTCCACTGTGAGTAGCCCTACCCTCTCTTCTCCTCTACCTCTCTTCCACTGTGAGTAGCCCTACCCTCTCTTCTCCTCTACCTCTCTTCCACTGTGAGTAGCCCTACCCTCTCTTCTCCTCTACCTCTCTTCCACTGTGAGTAGCCCTACCCTCTCCTCTCCCTCTCTTCCACTGTGAGTAGCCCTACCCTCTCTTCTCCTCTCTCTCTTCCACTGTGAGTAGCCCTACCCTCTCTTCTCCTCTCCCTCTCTTCCACTGTGAGTAGCCCTACCCTCTCTACTCCTCTCCCCCTCTTCCACTGTGAGTAGCCCTACCCTCTCCTCTCCCTCTCTTCCACTGTGAGTAGCCCTACCCTCTCCTCTACCTCTCTTCCACTGTGAGTAGCCCTACCCTCTCTTCTCCTCTCCCTCTCTTCCACTGTGAGTAGCCCTACCCTCTCTACTCCTCTCCCCCTCTTCCACTGTGAGTAGCCCTACCCTCTCCTCTACCTCTCTTCCACTGTGAGTAGCCCTACCCTCTCCTCTCCCTCTCTTCCACTGTGAGTAGCCCTACCCTCTCCTCTCCCTCTCTTACACTGTGAGTAGCCCTACCCTCTCCTCTTCCTCTCTTCCACTGTGAGTAGCCCTACCCTCTCCTCTCTCTCTCTTCCACTGTGAGTAGCCCTACCCTCTCCTCTCCCTCTCTTCCACTGTGAGTAGCCCTACCCTCTCTTCTCATCTCCCACTCTTCCACTGTGAGTAGCCCTACCCTCTCCTCTCCCACTCTTCCACTGTGAGTAGCCCTACCCTCTCCTCTCCCGCTCTTCCACTGTGAGTAGCCCTACCCTCTCTTCTCCTCTCCCGCTCTTCCACTGTGAGTAGCCCTACCCTCTCTTCTCTCCCTCTCTTCCACTGTGAGTAGCCCTACCCTCTCTTCTCCTCTCCCTCTCTTCCACTGTGAGTAGCCCTACCCTCTCTTCTCCTCTCCCGCTCTTCCACTGTGAGTAGCCCTACCCTCTCTTCTCCTCTCCCTCTCTTCCACTGTGAGTAGCCCTACCCTCTCTTCTCCTCTCCCTCTCTTCCACTGTGAGTAGCCCTACCCTCTCTTCTCCTCTCCTCTCTTCCACTGTGAGTAGCCCTACCCTCTCTCTCCTCCCTCTCTTCCACTGTGAGTAGCCCTACCCTCTCTTCTCCTCTCCCTCTCTTCCACTGTGAGTAGCCCTACCCTCTCTTCTCCTCTCCCTCTCTTCCACTGTGAGTAGCCCTACCCTCTCTTCTCCTCTCCCGCTCTTCCACTGTGAGTAGCCCTACCCTCTCTTCTCCTCTCCCTCTCTTCCACTGTGAGTAGCCCTACCCTCTCTTCTCCTCTCCCTCTCTTCCACTGTGAGTTGCCCTACCCTCTCTTCCACTGTGAGTAGCCCTACCCTCTCTTCTCCTCTCCCGCTCTTCCACTGTGAGTAGCCCTACCCTCTCTCCTCTCCCTCTCTTCCACTGTGAGTAGCCCTACCCTCTCTTCTCCTCTCCCTCTCTTCCACTGTGAGTAGCCCTACCCTCTCTTCTCCTCTCCCTCTCTTCCACTGTGAGTAGCCCTACCCTCTCCTCTCCCTCTCTTCCACTGTGAGTAGCCCTACCCTCTCTCCTCTCCCTCTCTTCCACTGTGAGTAGCCCTACCCTCTCTTCTCCTCTCCCTCTCTTCCACTGTGAGTAGCCCTACCCTCTCTTCTCCTCTCCCTCTCTTCCACTGTGAGTTGCCCTACCCTCTCTTCTCCTCTCCCTCTCTTCCACTGTGAGTAGCCCTACCCTCTCTTCTCCTCTCCCTCTCTTCCACTGTGAGTAGCCCTACCCTCTCTTCTCCTCTCCCTCTCTTCCACTGTGAGTAGACCTACCCCCTCTCCTCTCCCTCTCTTCCATTGTGAGTAGCCCTACCCTCTCTTCTCCTCTCCCTCTCTTCCACTGTGAGTAGCCCTACCCTCTCCTCTCTCCTCTCTTCCACTGTGAGTAGCCCTACCCTCTCCTCTCCCTCTCTTCCACTGTGAGTAGCCCTACCCTCTCTTCTCCTCTCCCTCTCTTCCACTGTGAGTAGCCCTACCCTCTCTTCTCCTCTCCCTCTCTTCCACTGTGAGTAGCCCTACCCTCTCTTCTCCTCTCCTCTCTTCCACTGTGAGTAGCCCCTACCCTCTCCTCTCCCTCTCCTTCTCCACTGTGAGTAGCCCTACCCTCTCTCTCCTCTCTCTCTTCCACTGTGAGTAGCCCTACCCTCTCTCTCTCCCTCTCTTCCACTGTGAGTAGCCCTACCCTCTCTTCTCCTCTCCCTCTCTTCCACTGTGAGTAGCCCTACCCTCTCTTCTCCTCTCCCGCTCTTCCACTGTGAGTTGCCCTACCCTCTCTCCTCTCTCCCTCTCTTCCACTGTGAGTAGCCCTACCCTCTCCTCTCCTCTCTTCCACTGTGAGTAGCCCTACCCTCTCCTCTCCCTCTCTTCCACTGTGAGTAGCCCTACCCTCTCCTCTCCCTCTCTTCCACTGTGAGTAGCCCTACCCTCTCCTCTCCCTCTCTTCCACTGTGAGTAGCCCTACCCTCTCTTCTCCTCTCTCTCTTCCACTGTGAGTAGCCCTACCCTCTCTTCTCCTCTTCCACTGTGAGTAGCCCTACCCTCTCCTCTCCCTCTCTTCCACTGTGAGTAGCCCTACCCTCTCTTCTCCTCTCCCGCTCTTCCACTGTGAGTAGCCCTACCCTCTCTTCTCCTCTCCCTCTCTTCCACTGTGAGTAGCCCTACCCTCTCCTCTCCCGCTCTTCCACTGTGAGTAGCCCTACCCTCTCCTCTCCCTCTCTTCCACTGTGAGTAGCCCTACCCTCTCTTCTCCTCTCCCACTCTTCCACTCCACTGTGAGTAGCCCTACCTCTCCTCTCCTCTCTTCCACTGTGAGTAGCCCTAACACCCTGTCCTCTCCCTCTCTTCCACTGTGGGAGTAGCCCTACCCTCTCTTCTCCTCTACCTCTCTCCACTGTGAGTGAGTAGCCCTACCCTCTCTTCTCCCTCTCTTCCCACTGTGAGTAGCCCTACCCCCGTTACCTTCCTCTCCCTCTCTTGCCACTGTGAGTAAGCCTCCCTCCCCCCCACCCCCTCTTTACTCCTCTCCCTCTCTTCCACTGTGAGTAGCCCTACCCCCCCTCTTCTTCTCCTCTCCCTCTCTTCCACTGTGAGTAAGCCCTACCCTCTCTTCTCCGTCTCTTCACTGTTGAGTAGCCCTAGGCCCTCTCCTCTCCCTCTCTTCCACTGTGAGTAGCCCTACCCTCTCCACCTCCTCTCCTCTCTCTCTTCCACTGTGAGTAGCCCTACCCTCTCCTCTTCCTCTCTTCCACTGTGAGTACCCTACCCTCTCTCTCCTCTCTCTCTCCACTGTGAGTAGCCCTACCCTCTCTCCTCTCCCTCTCTTCCACTGTGAGTAGCCCTACCCTCCTCTCTTCTCCTCTCGCTCTTCCACTGTGAGTAGGCCCTAACCCTCTCTTCTCTCTCTCTCTCACTGTGAGTAGCCCTACCCTCTCTCTCCTCTCTTCCACTGTGAGTAGCCCTACCCTCTTCCTCTCCCGCTCTTCCACTGTGAGTAGCCATACCCTCTCTTCTCCTCTCTCCGCTCTTCCACTGTGAGTAGCCCTACCCTCTCCTCTCTCCCGCTCTTCCACTGTGAGTAGCCCTACCCTCTCTCCTCTCCCTCTCTTCCACTGTGAGTAGCCCTACCCTCTCCTCTCCCTCTCTTCCACTGTGAGTAGCCCTACCCTCTCCTCTCCCTCTCTTCCACTCTGTGAGTAGCCCTACCTCTCTCCTCTCTCTCTCTCTCTTCCACTGTGAGTAGCCCTACCCTCTCCTCTCCTCTCTTCCACTGTGAGTAGCCCTACCCTCTCTTCTCCTCTCCCGCTCTTCCACTGTGAGTAGCCCTACCCTCTCTTCTCCTCTCCCTCTCTTCCACTGTGAGTAGCCCTACCCTCTCTCTCTCCCTCTCTTCCACTGTGAGTAGCCCTACCCTCTCCTCTCCCTCTCTTCCACTGTGAGTAGCCCTACCCTCTCTTCTCCTCTCCCTCTCTTCCACTGTGAGTAGCCCTACCCTCTCTCTCCTCTCCCTCTCTTCCACTGTGAGTAGCCCTACCCTCTCTCCTCTCCCTCTCTTCCACTGTGAGTAGCCCTACCTCTCTCTCCTCTACCTCTCTTCCACTGTGAGTAGCCCTACCCTCCTTCTCCTCTCCCTCTCTTCCACTGTGAGTAGCCCTACCCTCTCTCTCCTCTCCCTCTTTCTTCCACTGTGAGTAGCCCTACCCTCTCTTCTCCTCTCCTCTCTTCCACTGTGAGTAGCCCTACCCTCTCCTCTCCCTCTCTTCCACTGTGAGTAGCCCTACCCTCTCCTCTCCCTCTCTTCCACTGTGAGTAGCCCTACCCTCTCCTCTCCCTCTCTTCCACTGTGAGTAGCCCTACCCTCTCCTCTTCCCTCTCTTCCACTGTGAGTAGCCCTACCCTCTCTTCTCCTCTCTCTCTTCCACTGTGAGTAGCCCTACCCTCTCTCTCTCCCTCTCTTCCACTGTGAGTAGCCCTACCCTCTCTCCTCTCCCTCTCTTCCACTGTGAGTAGCCCTACCCTCTCTCTCCTCTCCCGCTCTTCCACTGTGAGTAGCCCTACCCTCTCTTCTCCTCTCCCTCTCTTCCACTGTGAGTAGCCCTACCCTCTCCTCTCTCCGCTCTTCCACTGTGAGTAGCCCTTCCCTCTCCTCTCCCTCTCTTCCACTGTGTGAGTAGCCCTACCCTCTCTTCTCCTCTCCCTCTCTTCCACTGTGAGTAGCCCTACCCTCTCTCTCCTCTCCCTCTCTTCCACTGTGAGTAGCCCTACCCTCTCCTCTCCCTCTCTTCCACTGTGAGTAGCCCTACCCTCTCTTCTCCTCTCCCTCTCTTCCACTGTGAGTAGCCCTACCCTCTCTTCTCCTCTCTCTCTTCCACTGTGAGTAGCCCTACCCTCTCCTCTCCCTCTCTTCCACTGTGAGTAGCCCTACCCCTCTTCTCCTCTCCCTCTCTTCCACTGTGAGTAGCCCTACCCTCTCTTCTCCTCTCCCGCTCTTCCACTGTGAGTAGCCCTACCCTCTCTCTCTCTCCTCTCTTCCACTGTGAGTAGCCCTACCCTCTCTTCTCCTCTCCCTCTCTTCCACTGTGAGTAGCCCTACCCTCTCCTCTCCCTCTCTTCCACCCCACTGTGAGTTTAGCCCTACCCTCTCCTCTTCCTCTCTTCCACTGTGAGTAGCCCAACCCTCTCTTCTCCTCTCCCTCTCTTTCCAACTGTGAGAGTTAAGCAATACCCTCTCTCTCCTCTCTCTCTTCCACTGTGAGTATCCCTACCCTCCTCCTCTCCCCCCGCTCTTCCACTGTGAGTAGCCCTAACCCTCTCTTCTCCTCTCTCTCTTCCACTGTGAGTAGCCCCCTACCCTCTCTTCTCCTCTTCCACTGTGGTAGGCCCTACCCTCTCTCTCCCGCTTCCACTGTGAGTAGCCAAACCCTACCCCCTCTCTTTCCTCCCGCTCTTCCACTGTGAGTATACCCTAACCCCCTTCCTCTCCCGCTCTTCCACTGTGAGTAGCCCTAAAAAACCCTCTCCTCTCCCGCTCCTTCACTGTGATAAGCCCTACCCTCTACCCTCGGTTCCTCTCCCGCACCCCCCCCCCCCCCCCCCCCCCCCCCCCCCCCCCCTCTTCCACTGTGAGTAGCCCTACCCTCTCCTCTCCCTCTCTTCCACTGTGAGTAGCCCTACCCTCTCCTCTCCCTCTCTTCCACTGTGAGTAGCCCTACCCTCTCTTCTCTCTACCTCTCTTCCACTGTGAGTAGCCCTACCCTCTCCTCTCCCTCTCTTCCACTGTGAGTAGCCCTACCCTCTCTTCTCCTCTCTCTTCCACTGTGAGTAGCCCTACCCCTCTCTCCTCTCCCTCTCTTCCACTGTGAGTAGCCCTACCCTCTCTCTCCTCTCCCTCTCTTCCACTGTGAGTAGCCCTACCCCTCTCTCCTCTCCCTCTCTTCCACTGTGAGTAGCCCTACCCTCTCCTCTCCCTCTCTTCCACTGTGAGTAGCCCTACCCTCTCCTCTCCCTCTCTTCCACTGTGAGTAGCCCTACCCTCTCTTCTCCCTCTCTTTCCACTGTGAGTAGCCCTACCCCTCTCTCTTCTCCTCTCCCTCTCTTCCACTGTGAGTAGCCCTACCCTCTCTCCTCTCCCTCTCTTCCACTGTGAGTAGCCCTACCCTCTCTCTCCTCTCCCTCTCTTCCACTGTGAGTAGCCCTACCCTCTCTTCTCCTCTCCCTCTCTTCCACTGTGAGTAGCCCTACCCTCTCTTCTCCTCTCCCTCTCTTCCACTGTGAGTAGCCCTACCCTCTCTCCTCTCCCTCTCTTCCACTGTGAGTAGCCCTACCCTCTCCTCTCCCTCTCTTCCACTGTGAGTAGCCCTACCCTCTCTTCTCCTCTCCTCTCTTCCACTGTGAGTAGCCCTACCCTCTCTTCTCCTCTCCCTCTCTTCCACTGTGAGTAGCCCTACCCTCTCTCTCCTCTCCCTCTCTTCCACTGTGAGTAGCCCTACCCTCTCCTCTCCCTCTCTTCCACTGTGAGTAGCCCTACCCTCTCCTCTACCTCTCTTCCACTGCCACTGTGAGTAGCCCTACCCTCTCCTCTCCCTCTCTTCCACTGTGAGTAGCCCTACCCTCTCTACTCCTCTCCCCCTCTTCCACTGTGAGTAGCCCTACCCTCTCCTCTACCTCTCTTCCACTGTGAGTAGCCCTACCCTCTCCTCTCCCTCTCTTCCACTGTGAGTAGCCCTACCCTCTCCTCTCCCTCTCTTCCACTGTGAGTAGCCCTACCCTCTCCTCTCCCTCTCTTCCACTGTGAGTAGCCCTACCCTCTCCTCTCCTCTCTTCCACTGTGAGTAGCCCTACCCTCTCTCCTCTCCCTCTCTTCCACTGTGAGTAGCCCTACCCTCTCTCTCCCTACTCTCTTCCACTGTGAGTAGCCCTACCCTCTCTTCTCCTCTCCCCTCTCTTCCACTGTGAGTAGCCCTACCCTCTCTCCTCTCCCTCTCTTCCACTGTGAGTAGCCCTACCCTCTCTTCTCCTCTCCCTCTCCTCTCTTCCACTGTGAGTAGCCCTACCCTCTCCTCTCCTCTCCGCTCTTCCACTGTGAGTAGCCCTACCCTCTCCTCTCCTCTCCCTCTCTTCCACTGTGAGTAGCCCTACCCTCTCTTCTCCTCTCCCCTCTCTTCCACTGTGAGTAGCCCTACCCTCTCTTCTCTCTCCCTGCTCTTCCACTGTGAGTAGCCTACCCTATCTTCCACTGCTGTGGTAGCCCTACCCTCTCTCTTCCCGCTCTTCCACTGTGAGTAGCCCTACCCTCTCCTCTCCCTCTCTTCCACTGTGAGTAGCCCTACCCTCTCCTCTCCCTCTCTTCCACTGTGAGTAGCCCTACCCTCTCTTCTCTCTCCCTCTCTTCCACCTGTGAGTAGCCCTACCCCTCTCCTACTCCCTCTCTTCCACTGTGAGTAGCCCTACCCCTCTCTTCTCCTTCCTCTCTCTTCCACTGTGAGTAGCCCTACCCTCTCCTCTCTCCTCTTCCACTGTGAGTAGCTCCTCTCCCTCTCTTCCACTGTGAGTAGCCCTACCCTCTCTTCTCCTCTCCCGCTCTTCCACTGTGAGTAGCCCTACCCTCTCCTCTCCCGCTCTTCCACTGTGAGTAGCCCTACCCTCTCCTCTCCCGCTCTTCCACTGTGAGTAGCCCTACCCTCTCCTCTCCCGCTCTTCCACTGTGAGTAGCCCTACCCTCTCTCTCCTCTCCCTCTTCCACTGTGAGTAGCCCTACCCTCTCCTCTCCCTCTCTTCCACTGTGAGTAGCCCTACCCTCGTCCTCTCCCTCTCTTCCACTGTGAGTAGCCCTACCCTCTCTCTCCTCTCCCTCTCTTCCACTGTGAGTAGCCCTACCCTCTCTTCTCCCTCTCTTCCACTGTGAGTAGCCCTACCCTCTCTTCTCCTCTCCCTCTCTTCCACTGTGAGTAGCCCTACCCTCTCCTCTCCCTCTCTTCCACTGTGAGTTGCCCTACCCTCTCCTCTCCCTCTCCTCTCTTCCACTGTGAGTAGCCCTACCCTCTCCTCTCCCTCTCTTCCACTGTGAGTAGCCCTACCCTCTCCTCTCCCTCTCTTCCACTGTGAGTAGCCCTACCCTCTCCTCTCCCTCTCTTCCACTGTGAGTAGCCCTACCCTCTCCTCTCCCTCTCTTCCACTGTGAGTAGCCCTACCCTCTCCTCTCCCGCTCTTCCACTGTGAGTAGCCCTACCCTCTCTTCTCCTCTCCCGCTCTTCCACTGTGAGTAGCCCTACCCTCTCTTCTCCTCTCCCTCTCTTCCACTGTGAGTAGCCCTACCCTCTCCTCTCCTCTCTTCCACTGTGAGTAGCCCTACCCTCTCTTCTCCTCTACCTCTCTTCCACTGTGAGTAGCCCTACCCTCTCTTCTCCTCTACCTCTCTTCCACTGTGAGTAGCCCTACCCTCTCTTCTCCTCTACCTCTCTTCCACTGTGAGTAGCCCTACCCTCTCTTCTCCTCTCCTCTCTTCCCTTCCACTGTGAGTAGCCCTACCCTCTCTTCTCCTCTCTCTCTTCCACTGTGAGTAGCCCTACCCTCTCTTCTCCTCTCCCTCTCTTCCACTGTGAGTAGCCCTACCCTCTCTACTCCTCTCCCCCTCTTCCACTGTGAGTAGCCCTACCCTCTCCTCTCCTCTCCCTCTCTTCCACTGTGAGTAGCCCTACCCTCTCCTCTACCTCTCTTCCACTGTGAGTAGCCCTACCCTCTCTTCTCCTCTCCCTCTCTTCCACTGTGAGTAGCCCTACCCTCTCTACTCCTCTCCCCCTCTTCCACTGTGAGTAGCCCTACCCTCTCCTCTCCTCTCCCTCTCTTCCACTGTGAGTAGCCCTACCCTCTCCTCTCCCTCTCTTCCACTGTGAGTAGCCCTACCCTCTCCTCTACCTCTCTTCCACTGTGAGTAGCCCTACCCTCTCCTCTCCCTCTCTTCCACTGTGAGTAGCCCTACCCTCTCCTCTCCCTCTCTTCCACTGTGAGTAGCCCTACCCTCTCCTCTTCCTCTCTTCCACTGTGAGTAGCCCTACCCTCTCCTGCTTCCTCTCTTCCACTGTGAGTAGCCCTACCCTCTCCTGTCCCTCTCTTCCACTGTGAGTAGCCTACCCTCTCTTCTCCTCTACCTCTCTTCCACTGTGAGTAGCCCTACCCTCTCTTCTCCTCTCCCTCTCTTCCACTGTGAGTAGCCCTACCCTCTCGTACTCTCTCCCTCTCTTCCACTGTGAGTAGCCCTACCCTCTCTTCTCCTCTCCGCTCTTCCACTGTGAGTAGCCCCTACCCTCTCTTCTCCATCTCCTGCTCTTCCACTGTGAGTAGCCCTCCCTACCCTCTCTTCCACTGTGAGTAGCCCTACCCTCTCCTCTCCCTCTCTTCCACTGTGAGTAGCCCTACCCTCTCCTCTCCCTCTCTTCCACTGTGAGTAGCCCTACCCTCTCCTCTCCCTCTCTTCCACTGTGAGTAGCCCTACCCTCTCCTCTCCCTCTCTTCCACTGTGAGTAGCCCTACCCTCTCTTCTCCTCTCCCTCTCTTCCACTGTGAGTAGCCCTACCCTCTCTTCTCCTCTCCCTCTCTTCCACTGTGAGTATCCCTACCCTCTCTACTCCTCTCCCTCTCTTCCACTGTGAGTAGCCCTACCCTCTCTTCACCTCTCCCTCTCTTCCACTGTGAGTAGCCCTACCCTCTCTTCACCTCTCCCTCTCTTCCACTGTGAGTAGCCCTACCCTCTCTTCTCCTCTCCCTCTCTTCCACTGTGAGTAGCCCTACCCTCTCTTCTCCTCTCCCTCTCTTCCACTGTGAGTAGCTTTACCCTCTCCTCTCCCGCTCTTCCACTGTGAGTAGCCCTACCCTCTCCTTTCCCTCTCTTCCACTGTGAGGAGCCCTACCCTCTCTACTCCTTTCCCTCACCCTCTCTACTCCTTTCCCTCTCTTCCACTGTGAGGAACCCTACCCTCTCCTCTCCCTCTTCCACTGTGAGTAGCCCTACCCTCTCCTCTCCCTCTCTTCCACTGTGAGTAGCCCTACCCTCTCCTCTCTCTCTCTTCCACTGTGAGTAGCCCTACCCTCTCCTCTCCTCTCCCTCTCTTCCACTGTGAGTAGCCCTACCCTCTCTTCTCCTCTCCCGCTCTTCCACTGTGAGTAGCCCTACCCTCTCTTCTCCTCTCCCGCTCTTCCACTGTGAGTTGCCCTACCCTCTCTTCTCCTCTCCTGCTCTTCCACTGTGAGTAGCCCTACCCTCTCTTCCACTGTGAGTAGCCCTACCCTCTCCTCTCCCTCTCTTCCACTGTGAGTAGCCCTACCCTCTCCTCTCCCTCTCTTCCACTGTGAGTAGCCCTACCCTCTCCTCTCCCGCTCTTCCACTGTGAGTAGCCCTACCCTCTCTTCTCCTCTCTCTCTTCCACTGTGAGTAGCCCTACCCTCTCTTCTCCTCTTCCACTGTGAGTAGCCCTACCCTCTCCTCTCCCTCTCTTCCACTGTGAGTAGCCCTACCCTCTCTTCTCCTCTCCCGCTCTTCCACTGTGAGTAGCCCTACCCTCTCTTCTCCTCTCCCGCTCTTCCACTGTGAGTAGCCCTACCCTCTCCTCTCCCGCTCTTCCACTGTGAGTAGCCCTACCCTCTCCTCTCCCTCTCTTCCACTGTGAGTAGCCCTACCCTCTCTTCTCCTCTCCCACTCTTCCACTGTGAGTAGCCCTACCCTCTCCTCTCCCTCTCTTCCACTGTGAGTAGCCCTACCCTGTCCTCTCCCTCTCTTCCACTGTGAGTAGCCCTACCCTCTCTTCTCCTCTACCTCTCTTCCACTGTGAGTAGCCCTACCCTCTCTTCTCCCGCTCTTCCACTGTGAGTAGCCCTACCCTCTCTTCTCCTCTCCCGCTCTTCCACTGTGAGTAGCCCTACCCTCTCTTCTCCTCTCCCTCTCTTCCACTGTGAGTAGCCCTACCCTCTCCTCTCCCTCTCTTCCACTGTGAGTAGCCCTACCCTCTCCTCTCCCTCTCTTCCACTGTGAGTAGCCCTACCCTCTCCTCTCCCTCTCTTCCACTGTGAGTAGCCCTACCCTCTCTTCTCCTCTCCCGCTCTTCCACTGTGAGTAGCCCTACCCTCTCTTCTCCTCTCCCTCTCTTCCACTGTGAGTAGCCCTACCCTCTCTTCTCCTCTACCTCTCTTCCACTGTGAGTAGCCCTACCCTCTCTTCTCCTCTCCCTCTCTTCCACTGTGAGTAGCCCTACCCTCTCTTCTCCTCTCCTCTCTTCCACTGTGAGTAGCCCTACCATCTCTTCTCCTCTCCCTCTCTTCCACTGTGAGTAGCCCTACCCTCTCTTCTCCTCTCCCTCCTCTTCCACTGTGAGTAGCCCTACCCTCTCTCTCCTCTCTCTCTTCCACTGTGAGTAGCCCTACCCTCTCCTCTACCTCTCTTCCACTGTGAGTAGCCCTACCCTCTCTACTCCTCTCCCTCTCTTCCACTGTGAGTAGCCCTACCCTCTCTCTCCTCTCCCTCTCTTCCACTGTGAGTAGCCCTACCCTCTCCTCTCCTCTCTCTTCCACTGTGAGTAGCCCTACCCTCTCTCTCCTCTCCCTCTCTTCCACTGTGAGTAGCCCTACCCTCTCTACTCCTCTCCCCCTCTTCCACTGTGAGTAGCCCTACCCTCTCCTCTCCTCTCCCTCTCTTCCACTGTGAGTAGCCCTACCCTCTCCTCTCCCTCTCTTCCACTGTGAGTAGCCCTACCCTCTCCTCTACCTCTCTTCCACTGTGAGTAGCCCTACCCTCTCCTCTCCCTCTCTTCCACTGTGAGTAGCCCTACCCTCTCCTCTCCCTCTCTTCCACTGTGAGTAGCCCTACCCTCTCCTCTTCCTCTCTTCCACTGTGAGTAGCCCTACCCTCTCCTCTTCCTCTCTTCCACTGTGAGTAGCCCTACCCTCTCCTCTCCCTCTCTTCCACTGTGAGTAGCCCTACCCTCTCTTCTCCTCTACCTCTCTTCCACTGTGAGTAGCCCTACCCTCTCTTCTCCTCTCCCTCTCTTCCACTGTGAGTAGCCCTACCCTCTCCTCTCCCTCTCTTCCACTGTGAGTAGCCCTACCCTCTCCTCTCCCTCTCTTCCACTGTGAGTAGCCCTACCCTCTCTACTCCTCTCCCTCTCTTCACTGTGAGTAGCCCTACCCTCTCTTCTCCTCTCCCGCTCTTCCACTGTGAGTAGCCCTACCCTCTCCTCTCCCTCTCTTCCACTGTGAGTAGCCCTACCCTCTCTTCTCCTCTCCCTCTCTTCCACTGTGAGTAGCCCTACCCTCTCTTCTCCTCTCCCGCTCTTCCACTGTGAGTTGTCCCTACCCTCTCTTCTCCTCTCCTGCTCTTCCACTGTGAGTAGCCCTACCCTCTCTTCCACTGTGAGTAGCCCTACCCTCTCCTCTCCCTCTCTTCCACTGTGAGTAGCCCTACCCTCTCCTCTCCCTCTCTTCCACTGTGAGTAGCCCTACCCTCTCCTCTCCCTCTCTTCCACTGAGTAGCCCTACCCTCTCTTCTCCTCTCCCTCTCTTCCACTGTGAGTAGCCCTACCCTCTCCTCTCCTCTCCCTCTCTTCCACTGTGAGTAGCCCTACCCTCTCCTCTCCCTCTCTTCCACTGTGAGTAGCCCTACCCTCTCTACTCCTCTCCCTCTCTTCCACTGTGAGTAGCCCTACCCTCTCTTCACCTCTCCCTCTCTTCCACTGTGAGTAGCCCTACCCTCTCCTCTCCCTCTCTTCCACTGTGAGTAGCCCTACCCTCTCTTCTCCTCTCCCTCTCTTCCACTGTGAGTAGCCCTACCCTCTCTTCTCCTCTCCCTCTCTTCCACTGTGAGTAGCTTTACCCTCTCCTCTCCCGCTCTTCCACTGTGAGTAGCCCTACCCTCTCCTTTCCCTCTCTTCCACTGTGAGGAGCCCTACCCTCTCTACTCCTTTCCCTCACCCTCTCTACTCCTTTCCCTCTCTTCCACTGTGAGGAACCCTACCCTCTCCTCTCCCTCTTCCACTGTGAGTATCCCTACCCTCTCTTCTCCTCTCCCTCTCTTCCACTGTGAGGAACCCTACCCTCTCCTCTCCCTCTTCCACTGTGAGTAGCCCTACCCTCTCCTCTCCCTCTCTTCCACTGTGAGTAGCCCTACCCTCTCCTCTCTCTCTCTTCCACTGTGAGTAGCCCTACCCTCTCCTCTTCCACTGTGAGTAGCCCTACCCTCTCTTCTCCTCTCCCTCTCTTCCACTGTGAGTAGCCCTACCCTCTCTTCTCCTCTCCCTCTCTTCCACTGTGAGTAGCCCTACCCTCTCTTCTCCTCTCCCTCTCTTCCACTGTGAGTAGCCCTACCCTCTCCTCTCCCTCTCTTCCACTGTGAGTAGCCCTACCCTCTCTCCTCTCCCTCTCTTCCACTGTGAGTAGCCCTACCCTCTCTTCTCCTCTCCCTCTCTTCCACTGTGAGTAGCCCCACCCTCTCCTCTCCCGCTCTTCCACTGTGAGTAGCCCTACCCTCTCTCTTCTCCTCTCCCGCTCTTCCACTGTGAGTAGCCCTACCCTCTCTTCTCCTCTCCCTCTCTTCCACTGTGAGTAGCCCTACCCTCTCCTCTCCCTCTCTTCCATTGTGAGTAGCCCTACCCTCTCCTCTCCCTCTCTTCCACTGTGAGTAGCCCTACCCTCTCCTCTCCCTCTCTTCCACTGTGAGTAGCCCTACCCTCTCCTCTCCCTCTCTTCCACTCTGAGTAGCCCTACCCTCTCCTCTCCCTCTCTTCCACTGTGAGTAGCCCTACCCTCTCCTCTCCCTCTCTTCCACTGTGAGTAGCCCTACCCTCTCCTCTCCCGCTCTTCCACTGTGAGTAGCCCTACCCTCTCTCTTCTCCTCTACCTCTCTTCCACTGTGAGTAGCCCTACCCTCTCCTCTCCTCTCCCTCTCTTCCACTGTGAGTAGCCCTACCCTCCCTTCCGCTCTCTACCCCTCTCTACCCCTCCCTTCCGCTCTCTACCCCTCCCTTCCGCTCTCTACCCCTCCCTTCCGCTCTCTACCCCTCTCTACCCCTCCCTTCCCCTCTCTACCCCCTCCCTTCCCCTCTCTACCCCTCCCTTCCGCTCTCTACCCCCTCCCTTCCGCTCTCTACACCCCCTCCCTTCCGCTCTCTACCCCCCCCCCTCCCCTCTCTACCCCTCCCTTCCCCTCTCTACCCCTCTCTACCCCTTCCCTTCCCTTCTCTATACCCCTCCCTTCCCCTCTCTACCCCTCCCTTCCCCTCTCTACCCCCCTCTCTACCCCTCCCTTCCCCTCTCTACCCCTCCCTTCCCCTCTCTACCCCTCTCTACCCCTCCCTTTCCGCTCTCTACCCCCACCCCCCCTCCCCTCTCTCTACCCCTCCCTTCCCCTCTCTACCCCTCTCTACCCCTCCCTTCCCCTCTCTCTACCCCTCCCTTCCCCTCTCTACCCCTCCCTTCCCTCTCTACCCCTCTCTACCCCTCCCTTCCCCTCTCTACCCCTCCCTTCCGCTCTCTACCCCTCCCTTTCCGCTCTCTACCCCCTCCTTTCCCCTCTCTACCCCTCCCTTCCCTCTCTACCCCTCTCTACCCCTCTCTACCCCTCTCTACCCCTCCCTTCCGCTCTCTACCCCTCCCTTCCGCTCTCTACCCCCTCCCTTCCCCTCTCTACCCCTCCCGTCCGCTCTCTACCCCTCCCTTCGCTCTCTACCCCTCCCTTCCCCTCTCTACCCCTCCCCTTCCCCTCTCTACCCCTCCCTTCCCCTCTCTACCCCTCTCTACCCCTCCCTTCCGCTCCCTACCCCTCCCTTCCGCTCTCTACCCCTCCCTTCCGCTCTCTACCCCCTCCCTTCCGCTCTCTACCCCTCCCTTCCGCTCTCTACCCCTCCCTTCCGCTCTCTACCCCTCCCTTCCGCTCTCTACCCCTCTCTTCCGCTCTCTACCCCTCCCTTCCCCTCTACCCCTCTCTACCCCTCCCTTCCGCTCTCTACCCCTCCCTTCCCCTCTCTACCCCTCCCTTCCCCTCTCTACCCCTCTCTACCCCTCCCTTCCGCTCTCTACCCCTCCCTTCCGCTCTCTACCCCTCCCTTCCGCTCTCTACCCCTCCCTTCCGCTCTCTACCCCTCCCTTCCGCTCTCTTCGGCTCTCCACCCCTCTCTACCCCTCCCTTCCGCTCTCTACCCCTCTCTTCCGCTCTCTTCCGCTCTCTACCCCTCCCTTCCGCTCTCTACCCCTCCCTTCCGCTCTCTACCCCTCCCTTCCGCTCTCTACCCCTCCCTTCCGCTCTCTACCCCTCCCTTCCGCTCTCTACCCCTCCCTTCCCCTCTCTACCCCTCTCTACCCCTCCCTTCCGCTCTCTACCCCTCCCTTCCGCTCTCTACCCCTCCCTTCCGCTCTCTACCCCTCCCTTCCGCTCCCTACCCCTCCCTTCCGCTCCCTACCCCTCCCTTCCGCTCCCTACCCCTCCCTTCCGCTCTCTACCCCTCCCTTCCGCTCTCTACCCCTCCCTTCCGCTCTCTAGCCCTCCCTTCCGCTCTCTATTAGGAATAGCTGGTTAATGACTGTTTCTCTGTCTTTCTTGATGACTCCCTGTAGATCGTAAGGATACGCGTATCAGAAAAATGTACAGCGGTTCTATGAAGATCACTAACCAGGTGTTTGAGGATACCTATGAAGACTCCAACAGCACTGAGTACAGAGCACTGGCCGAAAAGGTCGTCAAACAGGTCAGAAAACACCTTGGCCGTGTCTGAAATCCATCTTGCCTTCTACTTACTAAAACTGCATACTATTTAGAACAGGTACAGTGCCTTGCAAAAGTATTCATCCCCCTTGGCGTTTTTCCTATTTGTTGCATTACAACCTGTAATTTAAATGGATTTTTATTTGGATTTTATGTAATTGACATACACAAAACAGTCCAACTTGGTGAAGTGAAATGAGGAAAATAACTTGTTTCAAAACATTATAAAAAAATAAATAACGGAAAAGTGGTGCGTGAATATGTATTCACCCCCTTTGCTATGAAGCCCCTAAATAACATCTGGTGCAACCAATTACCTTCAGAAGTCACATAATTAGTTAGATTGCACACAGGTGGACTTTATTTATTTAAGTGTCACATGATCTCAGTATATATACACCTGTTCTGAAAGGCCCCAGAGTCTGCAAAACCACTAAGCAAGGGGCACCACCAAGAAACGGCACCATGAAGACCAAGGAGCTCTCCAAACAGGTCAGGGACAAAGTTGTGGAGAAGTACAGATCAGGGTTGGGTTATAAAATAATATTGGAAACTTTGAACACCCCAAGGAGCACCATTTTAAATCCATTATTAAAAAATTGAAAGAATATGGCACCACATCAAACCTGCCAAGAGTGGGCTGCCCACCAAAACTCACGGACCAGGCAAGGAGGGCATTCATCAGAGAGGCAACAAAGAGACCAAAGATAACCCTGAAGGAGCTGCAAAGCTCCACAGCGGAGATTGGAGTATCTGTCCATAGGACCACTTTAAGCCGGACACTCCACAGAGCTGGGCTTTACGGAAGAGTGGCCAGAAAAAAGCCATTGCTTAAAGAAAAAAAGAAGCAAACATGTTTGGTGTTTGCCAAAATGCATGTGGGAGACTCCCCAAACATATGGAAAAGGGTACTCTGGTCAGATGTGAGCATTTTGGCCATCAAGGAAAAACGCTATGAAACTGGTCAGAATTGAAGGAATGATGGATGGCGCTAAATACAGGGAAATTCTTGAGGGAAACCTGTTTCTGTCTTCCAGAGATTTGAGACTGGGACGGAGGTTCACCTTTCAGCAGGACAATGAACCTAAGCATACTGCTAAAGCAACACTTGAATGGTTTAAGGGGAAACATTTAAATGTCTTGGAATGGCCTAGTTAAAGCCCAGACCTCAATCCAATTGAGAATCTGTGGTATGACTTAAAGATTGCTGTACACCAGCGGAACCCATCCAACTTGAAGGAGTTGGAGTGGTTTTGCCTTGAAGAATAGGCAAAAATCCCAGTGGCTAGATGTGCCAAGCTTGTAGAGACATACCCCAAGAGAATTGCAGCTGTAATTGCTGCAAAAGGTGGCTCTACAAAGTATTGACTTTGGGGGGGTGAATAGTTATGCACGCTCAAGTTCAGTTTTTTTTGTCTTATTTCTTGTTTGTTTCACAAGAAAAAATATTTTGCCTCTTCAAAGTGGTAGGCATGTTGGGTAAATCAAATGATACAAGTAATCCTTCTACCCCACCCCAACTCCACCCCAAAAAGAAACAAAATATATATAAAAATGTGTGTGTGTGTGTGTGTATGTATGTATATATATATATATATATATATATATATATATATATATATATATATATATATATATATATATATATATATATATATATATATATATATATATATGACATTTTTTTTATGTATGTCTGATTCATAGAATTCACCTTCCAAACTTTCACAGCATTTACTGTGGTAACTGGTCACATTCAGAGGGAATTCTCTACTCTAACTGATATAAGCTCAGGTGCAAGCAGATTATGTATAATTCATAAGTGCTGCTGGAATAAGAGCAGAACTCACCACTGAAGGATGTTGAGAACATTCTAGAGTCCAGAGCAGAGTTCACGACATCATCAAACACCAGATCGTTGCCAGGCTTGTTGAGAGAGAACGTCCTCTGGTCCTTATCCACTATCTTGTCCATGGAGGACATGGCCTTGTCCACTGCTGCCTCCTGACCAGATGGCACTTGAAACTCTGACAGGTAGTAGGCTATCACACTGCCTTCACTGGAATACATACATAAACAAACATTATTCAAGTGTTTCATTCTAATATCTACAGTGGAATAAGTTAGAATATCCAACACCTTCCAACTTGAAGGAGCTGGAGCAGTTTTGCCTTGAAATGAATAGAATCCCAGTGGCTAGATGTGCCAAGCTTATAGAGACATACCCCAAGATACTTGCAGCTGTAATTGCTGCAAAAGGTGGCTCTACAAAGTATTGACTTTGGGGGGGGGGGGTGAATAGTGATGCACGCTCAAGTTCTGTTTCTTTTTGTCTTGTTTGTTTCACAATAACAAATATTTTGCATCTTCAAATTGGTAGGCATGTTGTGTAAATCAAATGATACAAACCCCCCAAAAAATCCATTTTAATTCCAGGTTGTAAGGCAACAAAATAGGAAAAATGCCAAGGGGGGGTGAATACTTTCGTATGGGCAACTCCAGTCCTGGGGCGCCTGATTGGTGTCACACTTTTCCCCCAGCCCTATAACTAACACACCTTAAGCTAGTTGCATTCCTAACTGAAAACCATGATTGGTTGTTTATAGGAGAGCGGCAGGTCGCAACCAGGCCCCTGAGGACTGGAGTTGCCCATCCCTGATTTTACAACAAACTGTTTAGTAAAATCGAATGCAGTAAGCAACAAATATCAACATACTAGGCTCCTCCTACTGAGAATACGTCATCTAATGCACAATAGCATTGATTCCCGCCATTCGTTTGGAAGGGGAGGGGTAGAGTGTGGAAGGGGAGGGGTAGAGTGTGGAAGGGGAGGGGTAGAGTGTGGAAGGGGAGGGGTAGAGTGTGGAAGGGGAGGGGTAGAGTGTGGAAGGCAGGGGTAGAGGGTGGAAGGGGAGGGGTAGAGGGTGTACCCTTATCACATTATCAGCTGATAATCGGTACACAGTAAGTCTGGAAAGACTCTTCTCTTCCTCAGAAGTCTGCATCTAATTCTACTGGATGAAGAGCTGTAATGAGGATGACATCCTGGCATTTAAAGCAGACTACATTTTTTGAAATTTAACATACTATAAAACTGTATATTTTCGCGTACCCGAAAGGCCTACTATTTAGAACACAAGTATTATGGGTATTCAGACATGGCTCTTCTTTCATACTGGAATACTGTTGGAGTCCCAAATGGCCTATCCCCTTTACAGTGCTCTACTTTTGACTGGGTGTCATTTGGGTTGTAGTCACGGTCTTTCCACTACTGATAAGTCACTTTAATAAATCAATCAATCATTTGTGTCTGAGGATAATACATTGTGCAGTAAGATTCACACGCAAACATTCTAAATGAAAGAAAATATAATCATTTCAGTTCATTCATTCCTGTGTTTTTTTTTTCATTTTTCAGCTGAGAACACTCTACCACAAGATGCCCCAGCTGGCCAAGTACTATGTTGGTTCCACCATACAAGCCTTCAGGTACAGTAACTGTATGAGTGTGATCGCATGCTGATAATCTGCGTGATCTTTCCACCATTGCATGCCTGTTTGCTAATCCCCACGTAGCTTATCTGTTTGAATCCATAACAGAGCAGAGATTTACCACACCTTTTTGGACACTTTTTTTAATTTTCTCCTTTTTCAAGTTACAGCATTGTTCTGTTACCACCGTTATTTACCTTGTTAAACCATTCAACTATACCACCATTATTCTCAATAAATCATTTGGTCGGCATGCTACACATTGTTCCAATAGCCACATCAGCATAACGGTTAGAAGGAAGCAAGGTGTTGGACTTTCGAACTGTTATTCTACTGTAGATAGAGGAACTGTAGATACTACAGGGCCGTGAAGAAGTATTTGTTATTCTACTGTAGATAGAGGGACCGTAGATACTACAGGGCCGTGAAGAAGTATTTGTTATTCTACTGTAGATAGAGGGACCGTAGATACTACAGGGCCGTGAAGAAGTATTTGCCCCGCTTTCTAATGTTCTCTACTTTTACATATTTTTGAATATACTGAATGTTATTACATTTTACATTTTAGTCATTTAGCAGACGCTCTTATCCAGAGCAATTTACAGGAGCAATTAGGGTTAAGTGCCTTGCTCAAGGGCACATCGACAGATTTTTCACCTAGTCGGCTCAGGGATTAGAACCAGCGACCTTTCGGTTACTGGCACAACGCTCTTACCCACTAAGCTACCTGCCGCCCTATCAGATCTTCAACCAAAAACCTAATATTAGATAAAGGTAACCTAAGTGAACACAAAACACAACAATTACACTTATTTCATTTATTTCATAAACAAAGTTATGCAGCACCCAATGTCCCTGTGTGAAAAAGTAATTGCATCCCCAACACATCACACCACCACCACCATGCTTGACCGTTGGTTTGAGGTTCTTACTGTGGAATGCAGTGTTTGGTTTTCGCCAGACATAATGGGACCCATCTCGTCCAAAAAGTTATACTTTTGAATCATCTGTCCATAGAACATTCTTCCAACAGTCTTGATGATCATCCAAGTGCATCCAGGTGCTTTTTGGCAAACTTGAGTCAACTGTTTGGACGACATGGGTCCCATTACGTCTGGCGAGAACCAAACACTGCATTCCACAGTAAGAACCTCAAACCAACGGTCAAGCATGATGGGGGTAGTATGAAGGTTTGGGGATGCTTTGCTGCCGGAGGACCTGGACGACTTGCCTTAATAGAAGGAGCCATGAATTCTGCTCTGTATCAGAGAATTCTACAGGAGAATGTCAGACCATCCGTATGTGAGCTGAAGTGCAGCTGGGTCATGCAGCAAGACAATGATCCAGAACACACAATCAAGTCTACATGAAAATGGCTAAAAAGCAACACCTTTTGAAGTTTTGGAATGGCCTAGTCAAAGTCCAGACCTAATCCCAATTGAGATGTTGTGGTAGGACTTGAAACGAGCAGTTCATGCTTGAAAACCCACAAATGTTGCTGAGTTAAAGCAGTTCTGCGACGTGAGAAGCATTTGGTTGCAGTCATTGAAGCTAAAGGTGTCATGAAGCAAGGTGTTGGATATTCTAACTTATTCCACTGTAGATATTAGAATGAAACACTTGAATAATGTTTGTTTATGTATGTATTCCAGTGAAGGCAGTGTGATCGCCTACTACCTGTCAGAGTTTCAAGTGCCATCTGGTCAGGAGGCAGCGGTGGACAAGGCCATGTCCTCCATGGACAAGATAGTGGATAAGGACCAGAGGACGTTCTCTCTCAACAAGCCTGGCAACGATCTGGTGTTTGATGATGTCGTGAACTCTGCTCTGGACTCTAGAATGTTCTCAACATCCTTCAGTGGTGAGTTCTGCTCTTATTCCAGCAGCACTTATGAATTATACATAATCTGCTTGGACCTGAGCTTATATCAGTTAGAGTAGAGAATTCCCTCTGAATGTGACCAGTTACCACAGTAAATGCTGTGAAAATTTGGAAGGTGAATTCTGTGAATCAGACATACAGTGGCTTGCGAAAGTATTCACCCCCCCCCTTCCTTGGCATTGTTGCCTTACAACCTGGAATTTAAATTATTTTTTTGGGGGGGGGGTTTGTATAAAGTTTTACATTTACGTCATTTAGCAGACGCTCTTATCCAGAGCGACTTACAAATTGGTGCATTCACCTTATGATAGCCAGTGCGACAACAACTTTATTTATTTTTTCTAAAATTATAGTATATGTTTATTTTTTCTATATGAATATTTTTATATTTTTTTCCTTTTTTTGTGAGGGGGGGGGGGATAGAATGATTACTTTTATCATTTGATTTACACAACATGCCTACCACTTTGAAGATGCAAAATATTTTTTCTTGTGAAACAAACAAGAAATAAGACAAGAAAAACAGAACTTGAGCGTGCATAACTATTCACCCCCCCAAAGTCAATACTTTGTAGAGCCACCTTTTGCAGCAATTACAGCTGCAAGTCTCTTGGGGTATGTCTCTATAAGCTTGGCACATCTAGCCACTGGGATTTTTGCCTATTCTTCAAGGCAAAACCGCTCCAACTCCTTCATGTTGGATGGGTTCCGCTGGTGTACAGCAATCTTTAAGTCATACCACAGATTTTCAATTGGATTGAGGTCTTTAAATAGGCCATTCCAAGACATTTAAATGTTTCCCCTTAAACCATTCAAGTGTTGCTTTAGCAGTATGCTTAGGGTCATTGTCCTGCTGGAAGGTGAACTTCTGTCCCAGTCTCAAATCTCTGGAAGACTGAAACAGGTTTCCCTCAAGAATTTCCCTGTATTTAGCGCCATCCATCATTCCTTCAATTCTGACCAGTTTCCCAGTCCCTGCCGATGAAAGACTTCCCCACAACACGATGCTGCCACCACCATGCTTCACTGTGGGGATGGTGTTCTCGGGTGATGAGAGGTGTTGGGTTTGCACCAGACATAGCATTTTTCCTTGATGGCCAAAAAGCTAAATTTTACTCTCATCTGACCAGAGTACCTTCTTCCATATGTTTGGCTTAAAGTGGTCCTATGGACAGATACTCAAATCTCCGCTGTGGAGCTTTGCAGCTCCTTCAGGGTTATCTTTGGTCTATTTGTTGCCTCTCTGATTAATGCCCTCCTTGCCTGGTCCGTGAGTTTTGGTGGGCGGCCCTCTCTTGGCAGGTTTGTTGTGGTGCCATAGTCTTTCAATTTTTTTATAATGGATTGAATGGTGCTCTGTTGGATGTTCAAAGTTTCTGATATTTTTTCATAACCCAACCCTGATCTGTACTTCTCCACAACTTTGTCCCTGACCTGTTTGGAGAGCTCCTTGGTCTTCATGGTGCCGCTTGCTTGGGGGTGCCCCTTGCTTAGTGGTGTTGCAGACTCTGGGGCCTTTCAGAACAGGTGTGTGTGTATATATACTGAGATCATGTGACAGATCATTTGACACTTAGATTGCACACAGGTGGACTTTATTTAACTAATTATGTGACTTCTGAAGGTAATTGGTTGCACCAGATCTTATTTAGGGGCTTTATAGCAAAGGGGGTGAATACATATGCCCGCACCACTTTTCCGTGATTTATTTTGTAGAATTATTTGAAACAAGTTATTTCTTTCATTCCATTTTAAATTACAGATTGTAATGCAACAAAATAGGAAAAATGCCAAGGGGGATGAATACTTTTGCAAGGCACGGTAGATGTTTATTATCCTAAAGTATGTGGACACTATTTCAAATGAGTAGATTCGGCTATTTCAGCCACACCCGTTGCTGACGGGTGTATAAAATCGAATACACAGCCATGCAATCTCCATAGACAAACATTGGCAGTAGAATGGCCCGTACTGAAGAGCTCAGTGACTTTTAACATGGCACCGTCATAGGATGCCACATTTCCAACAAGTCAGTTCGTCAAATTTCTACCATGCTAGAGCTGCCCCGGTCAACTGTAAGTGCTGTTATTGTGAAGTGGAAACGTCTAGGAGCAACAACGGCTCAGCTGCGAAGTGGTAGGCCACACAAGCTCACAGAACGGGACCGCCGTGGGCTGAAGCGTGTAAAAATTGTCTGTCCTCAGTTGCAAAACTCACTACCGAGTTCCAAACTGCCTCTGGAAACAACGTCAGCACAATAACTGTTCGTCGGGAGCTTCATGAAGGATTTCTATGGCCGAGCAGCCATAGCCTAAGTACGGGCCAAGCCTAAGATCACCATGCTCAATGCCAAGCGTCGGCTGGAGTGGTGTAAAGCTCACCGCCATTTGGACTCTGGAGCAGTGGAAACACGTTCTCTGGAGTGATGAATCACACTTCACCATCTGGCAGTCTGAAGGACGAATCTGGGTTTGGCGGATGCCAGGAGAACGCTACCTGCCCTGATGCATAGTGCCAACTGTAAAGTTTGGTGGAGGAGGAATAATGGTCTGGGGCTGTTTTTCATGGTTTGGGCTAGGCCCCTTAATTCCAGTGAAGGGAAATCTTAACGCTACAGCATACAATGACATTCTAGATTATTCTGTGCTTCCACCTTTGTGGCAACAGTTTGGGAAGGCCCTTTACTGTTTCAGCACGACAATTCCCCCGTGTACAAAGCGAGGTCCATACAGAAATGGTTTGACGAGATCGGTGTGGAAGAACATGACTGGCCTGCACAGAGCCCTGACCTCAACCCCATCGAACACCTTTGGGATGAATTGGAACGCCGACTGCGAGCCAGGTCTAATCGCCCAACATCAGTGCACGGCCTCACTAGTGCTCTTGTGGCTGAATGAAAGCAAGTCCCCGCAGCAATGTTTCAACATCTAGCGGAAAGCCTTCCCAGAAGAGTGGAGGCTGTTATAGCTGCGAAGGGGGGACTCCATATTAATGCCCATGATTTTGGAATGAGATGTTGTTTGAGCAGGTGTCCACATACTTTTAGCCATGTAGTGTACTTCCTCCTAGCATGAGAATGAGGACATATCTGAAATGGCACCCTATTCCCTATGTAGAACCTTGTGCGGCTCTGGCCAGAAATAGTGCACTATATAGGGACTAGGGTGCCATTAGGACGTGTTCTGAGTGTCCATGTCTCCTCAGAATACTACAGGTACACAGAACACACCAGAGCAAATCAGATTGGAACAATCGTGTCACCTGGTTTCCCCAATGCTCCATACCCGCCCAACACCTTCATCCAATGGCAGCTGAGAGCCGACCCTGGTCACGTGCTCAAACTGGACTTTGATACCTTTAACCTAGAGGAGGACTGTCGTAACGACTTTGTTAAGGTCTACGACTCCCTGGTGGCCATCGAGAGCTTTGCCATGGAAGAGTGAGTCTGCTGTCTGTCTGCACTGTGGTTAGGGGACCTACTATATCAGCCTGGTTAGGGGACCTAATCTAACAGCCTGTGGTTAGGGGACCTACTATATCAGCCTGGTTAGGGGACCTAATCTATCAGCCTGGTTAGGGGACCTAATCTATCAGCCTTTGGTTAGGGGACCTAATCTATCAGCCTTTGGTTAGGGGACCTAATCTAACAGCCTGGTTAGGGGACCTAATCTAACAGCCTGGTTAGGGGACCTAATCTAACAGCCTGTGGTTAGGGGACCTACTATATCAGCCTGGTTAGGGGACCTAATCTATCAGCCTGGTTAGGGGACCTAATCTATCAGCCTTTGGTTAGGGGACCTAATCTAACAGCCTTTGGTTAGGGGACCTAATCTAACAGCCTTTGGTTAGGGGACTTAATCTAACAGTCTGTCATAATGATGAGCACTGATAGATGTGTAACTAGTCTGCATTCTGTTTAATGAATTTTCGTCAGGATTTGTGGCTACCACTCTCCCAGCTCCCCCCTGATCTTCCAGTCCTCCCGGAACGTGATGCTGGTAACCTTGGTTACTAACAACAATAAGAACTACCCAGGACTCAGAGCCCACATCTCTCAGGTCCCCCAGGGCAGCAAAGGTACAATAACATTGTTACTACTGCTGCTACTACTACTACTACTACTACTACTACTACTACTACTACTACTGCTACTAATACTGCTACTGCTGCTTCTACTGCTACTGCTACTACTACTACTACTACTACTACTACTACCACTACTACTACTGCTACTAATACTACTGCTGCTGCTGCTACTGCTGCTGCTACTACTACTGCTACTACTACTACTACTACTACTTCTACTACTGCTATTGATACTGCTACTACTACTGCTGCTGCTACTACTACCACTACTACTACTATTGATACTACTACTACTGCTACTAATACTACTACTACCACTACTATTGATACTACTACTGCTGCTGCTACTACTACTACTACTGCTACTACTATTGCTGTACTACACTTACTACTACTACTACTACTACTACTACTGCTACTGCTGCTACTGCTACTACTGCTACTGCTACTGCTGCTATACTACTACTGCTACTACTACTACCACCACTACTACTGCTACTGCTACTACTATTGCTGTACTACACTTACTACTGCTACTGCTACTGCTACTACTCCTACTACTACTGCTACTGCTGCTACTACTACTACTAATACTACTACTACTACTACTACTGCTACTACTATTGCTGTACTACAATTACTACTACTACTGCTGCTGCTACTATTGCTGTACTACACTTACTACTACTGCTGCTGCTACTACTACTACTACTACTACTACTGCTACTGCTACTACTACTACTACTACTACTACTACTACTGCTACTACTACTAGAGTTTTTCCTGGTTAAGTCACATGGTGAGGAATCGTCTGGCCCTTCACATACTGTTATCAACAGTGATACATTATCTACTATTTAAAAATGTTTGATTTGTCTGTTGTGTTTTAATGTGATCATCTCTGATTTTTGTTTTTAGACCTGGCATGTGGTGGCCAGCTGTCAGGAGAGACAGGGAATTTCACATCCCCAAACTTCCCCAACTACTATGCGCCCAACACCTACTGTGAATGGAATATAAACGTGAGGAAGTGTTTATACTGTACTGGGGTCACAACACAGTGAAGTGTTTATACTGTACTGGGGTCACAACACAGTGAAGTGTTTATACTGTACTGGGGTCACAACACAGTGAAGTGTTTATACTGTACTGGGGTCACAACATAGTGAAGTGTTTATACTGTACTGGGGTCACAACACAGTGAAGTGTTTATACTGTACTGGGGTCACAACACAGTGAAACGTGGAACAACTTCAGAAGTGTTTTTTTTAGATTATCAAATAAAATCAGTCAATCAGATATTGAGGATTTTTGATATTGGCTGATAGAGGTTTTATTGTATCAGGCTAAGTGTGTGTAATGTTTGACTGTGCTACTATACCCCCCCCCCCCACCCCCAGGTCCCTGCTGGTAAGTCAGTGAAGGTCAAGTTCAGTACCTTCCTGTTATCAGAGCTGGGTCAGGAGAACGCTAAGGACTGTAACAAGGACTATGTAGAGATCAACAAGAAGAGGTGAGATATTTGAGAAGAGCTTCACCCTTCAGTATTACCTCCCATTCACTGAACGTTTTTCAAGCCAGGGCAATGGCAATAGACTAAACAAGACACACACACACACACACTCTCACACACACAAAGCAAAAGTTTTACTTCATAATGATCAAGCTAGCTATATGTGAATTGGAATAATCTAGCTAGCCAGCTAGTTTAACAGGCAAAAAACGACCTAAAAGTAATGTTATGCCAGGTACAGTACCACTAAGTGTTGTTGTTACAGCCTGAATTTAAAATGGATTAAACTGAGATTTTGTCAATGGCCTACACACAATACCCCATAATGTCAAAGTGGAATTATGTTTTAACAAATGTTTACACATTAATTAAAAATGGAAAGAACCAATAAGTATTCAACCCCTTTGTTATGGCAAGCCTAAATAAGTTCAGGAGTAAACATGTACATAACAAGTTGCATGGACTCACTGTGTGTGTAATAATAGTGTTTAACATGATTTATTAATGACTACCTCATCTCTGTACCCCACACATACAATTACCTGTAATGTCCCTCAGTCGAGCAGTGAATTTCAAATACAGATTCAACCACAAAGACCAGGGAGGTTTTCCAATACCTCACAAAGAAGGGCTCCTATTGGTAGATGGGTAAAACATTTTAAATTAAATAAAAAGCAGACGCTGAATGTCATGGTGAAGTGATTAGTTACACTTTGGATGGTATATAGAGCGTCTGCTAAATAATGTAAATGTATATCAATACACCCAGTCACTACAAAGATACAGGCGTCCTTCCTAAGTCAGTTATTAATTACACCCAGTCACTACAAAGATACAGGCGTCCTTCCTAAGTCAGTTATTAATTACACCCAGTCACTACAAAGATACAGGCGTCCTTCCTAAGTCAGTTATTAATTACACCCAGTCACTACAAAGATACAGGCGTCCTTCCTAAGTCAGTTATTAATTACACCCAGTCACTACAAAGATACAGGCGTCCTTCCTAAGTCAGTTATTAATTACACCCAGTCACTACAAAGATACAGGCGTCCTTCCTAAGTCAGTTATTAATTACACCCAGTCACTATAAAGATACAGGCGTCCTTCCTAAGTCAGTTGTTAATTACACCCAGTCACTACAAAGATACAGGCGTCCTTCCTAAGTCAGTTATTAATTACACCCAGTCACTACAAAGATACAGGCGTCCTTCCTAACTCAGTTGCCAGAGAGGAAGGAAACTGCTCAGGGATTTCACCCTGATGTCAATGGTGACTTTAAAACAGTTTCAGAGTTTAATGGCTGTGATAGAAGAAAACTGAGGATGGATCAACAACATTGTAGTTACTCCACAATACTAACCTAAATGACAGAGTGAAAAGAAGGAAGCCTGTACAGAATAAACATATTCCAAAACATGCATCCTTTTTGCAATAAGGCCCTAAAGTAAAACTGCAAAAATAAAAAAAACTTTATGTCCTGAATACAAAGCGTTATGTTTGGGGCAAATCCAACACAACACATCACTGAGTACCACTCTTCATATTTTTAAGTATGGTATGCTTGTCATCGGCAAGGACTAGGCAATTTTTTTGGATAACACAACAAAATGTGGAATAAGTCACGGGGTGTGAATACTTTCTAAAGGCACTTGTAAATGTCAATTATTTGTGGGTAGCTAGCTACTAATTCTCCAAGGCTAGCTAGGTAGTTATCCCTATTGACTTACTACAGGGTTGCAATCTATGCGGGTGTTGTAGGCAGGAAACATGCCATTGTTTTCAATACATTTTGCGTCGTTTTTTTACATGGATGCGTCATATTTCTGTGCATACTTTCCATTGAAGCTTGCATTGATGCATGCTTCAAAATATGTGCAAACGGAGTACGCATCCGAGAAGTACCCTCCGTGCTCAGTTTTGCATACTTTGATTTGGACTCATGCTCCGACCCTCCCGTGCTCCAATTTGTGTTCTCGGAGCACGGTAGTATGCATTTTGGGAACCACCCATGGAAAATATTTGAATGATTTCAAATACACTGAATAACAGTGCCTTGCAAAAGTATTCATCCCCCTTGGCGTTTTTCCTATTTTGTTGCATTTCAACCTGTAATTGAAATTGATTTTTATTTGGATTTCATGTAACGGACATACACAAAATAGTCCAAATTGGTTAAGTGAAATGAAATAAATAAATAACGGAAAGTGGTGCGTGCATATGTATTCACCCCCTTTGCTATGAAGCCCCTAAATAAGATCTGGTGCAACCAATTACCTTCAGAAGTCGCATAATTAGTTAGATTGCACACAGGTGGACTTTATTTAAGTCTCCCGAGTGGCGCAGTTGTCTAAGGCACTGCATCGCAGTGCTAGCTGTGCCACTAGAGATCCTGGTTCGAATCCAGGCTCTTTCGTAGCCGGCCGCGACCGGGAGACCCATGGGGCGGCGCACAATTGGCCCAGCGTCGTCCAGGGTAGGGGAGGGAATGGCCGGCAGGGATGTTTGTAGAGCATGGCGTTTGCAACGCCAGGGTTGTGGGTTCGATTCCCACGGGGGGCCAGTATGAAAAAAAAAAAGATATATATAAAATGTATGCACTCACTAACTGTAAGTCGCTCTGGATAAGAGCGTCTGCTAAATGACTAAAATGTAAATGTAAAAAAATGTTATGAAAGGCCCCAGAGTCTGCAACACCACTAAGCAAGCGGCACCATGAAGGTCAGGGACAAAGTTGTGGAGAAGTACAGATCAGGGTTGGGTTATAAAAAAATATCCAAAACTTTGAACATCCCACGGAGCACCATTTTAAAATCCATTCTTAAAAAATTAAGAAATATGGCACCACAACAAACCTGCCAAGAGAGGGCCGCCCACCAAAACTCACGGACCAGGCAAGGAGGGCATTCATCAGAGAGGCAACAAAGAGACCAAAGATAACCCTGAAGGAGCTGCAAAGCTCCACAGCGGAGATTGGAGTATCTGTTCATAGGACCACTTTAAGCTGTACACTCCACAGAGCTGGGCTTTACGGAAGAGTGGCCAGAAAAAAAGCCATTGCTTAAAGAAAAGCATGTGGGAGACTCGCCAAACATATGGAAGAAGGTACACAGGTCAGATGAGACTAAAATTGAGCTTTTTGGCCATCAAGGAAAACACTGTCTGGTGCAATCCCAACACCTCTCATCACCCCGAGAACACCATCCCCACAGTGAAGCATGGTGGTGGCAGCATCGTGTTGTGGGGAAGTTTTTCATCGGCAGGGACTGGAAAACTGGTCAGAATTGAAGGAATGATGGATGGAGCTAAATACAGGGAAATTCTTGAGGGGAAACCTGTTTCAGTCTTCCAGAGATTTGAGACTGGGACGGAGGTTCACCTTCCAGCAGGACAATGACCCTAAGCATACTCCTAAAGCAACAATCGAGTGGTTTAAGGGGAAACATTTAAATGTCTTGGAATGGCCTAGTCAAAGCCTAGACCTCAATCCAATTGAGAATCTGTGGTATGACTTAAAGATTCTGTACACCAGCGGAACCCATCCAGCTTGAAGGAGCTGGAGCAATTTTGCCTTGAGGAATGGGCAAAAATCCCTGTGGCTATATGTGCCAAGCTTATAGAGACATACCCCGAGAGATTTGCAGCTGTAATCGCTGCAGAAGGTGGCTCTACAAAGTATTGATTTTGGGGGGGTGAATAGTTATGCACGCTCAAGTTTTCTGTTTTTTTGTCTTATTTCTTGTTTGTTTCACAATAAAAAATATTTTGCATCTTCAAAGTGGTAGGCATGTTGTGTAAATCAAATGATACAACCCCCCCAAAAATCAATTTTAATTCCAGGTTGTAAGGCAACAAAATAGGAAAAATGTCAAGGGGGGTGAATATTTTCGAAAAGCCACTGTAAATACACTCCCATGCGTTTTAACCCAGGTATTTGAAAATAGCATTTGAAATAAGTATTTGAAAATCCTCTTAAATACAATTTGGTCCACTATTTGTAAATAATTTTATAAATAACAATTTTAAATATTGAAATGTTTTGAAAAATATTTATAAATACCAGATACTGCTATGAAGTGCTTCTGTCCACATTGTGGCCTCCACATGTCTTGTAGTTTGAATGTAGTATTAGATTGACCTTATTATTGTCTGTATCAGGTGTTAGGTTCTCAACAAACAAGAGTAAAAACTCAAACGACTAGAAAAAGCTCAAACCAAGTTTATTCACCCACTGGGTCACACAGCTGCAGAGAAAACATACCCACTGGGTCACACGGCTGCAGAGACAACATACAAGTCACACAAGCACATCTGGGCGTGGAAGAGTGTGTGTGTGTGTGTGTTTGTGAGATGGTCTTCGGGGTGGGCCCCTGTGGTCATCCCCAGTTGTCTCTTAAACTGTTGACCTTATCTAGAGTTCCACATCCCTCATGGTCCTGGTTCCACATCCCTCATGGTCCTGGTTCCGCAGCAGCTGGTCTGCCTTCTCAAGAACTGAAACTAGACTGTTGCCTTTTGCCTCTCTCCTTAGGAACATTCATATTCTACAATTAATATATTTGAATATGAACTTTCTGCACTTACCCTTTTCTCACTTACTAACTTTCCACACACCAAGTTCCTTTTTACCCTTCCTTGACCCCCAACATATACATTTCTTATATATGTAAAGTGATCACTAAGTTCTGGTATGGTAACATGAATAAGTATATTTCAAGCGAGACTCCAACACAGGTATTGTGGCGAGTTGACCTGTTGTTGTAATGTGTCTATCAGGTATTGTGGAGAACTTCCATCCAGTTCTGTAGTAACCAGTGACACAAACACCATGACGGTAGTCTTCTACTCTGATGCCTCCTATGTAGACAGAGGATTCAGCGCCAAGTACGAGACCTTCGAGTCCACAGACCGTAAGTAGAAATCTTGATTGTTCATCAAATCATCTTAAGCAAGTGTCTCATTGCACAATACAAGACAAGCGATGACCTGAGCATTCACTGGTCCCTGGCCACTCATTGGGGAGGGGAGCATTCACTGGTCCCTGGCCACTCATATTGGGGAGGGGAGCATTCACTCGTCCCTGGCCACTCATATTGGGGAGGGGAGCATTCACTCGACCCTGGCCACTCATATTTGGGGAGGGGAGCATTCACTCGTCCCTGGCCACTCATATTGGGGAGGGGAGCATTCACTCGACCCTGGCCACTCATATTTGGGGAAGGGAGCATTCACTGGCCACTCATATTGGGGAGGGGAGCATTCACTGGTCCCTGGCCACTCATATTTGTATTTGTATTTCTTAAGGATCCCCATTAGTTCCTGCCAAGGCAGCAGCTACTCTTCCTGGGGTCCAGCAAAATTAAGGCAGTTATCTAACATTCTAAACATTACAATACATTCATTACAGATTTCACAACACATTGTGTGCCCTCAGGCCTCTACTCTACTACCACATATCTACAATAAAAAATCCATGTGTACATGTGTGTGTATAGTGCATATGTTCTTGTGTGTTTGTCTCTTCACAGTCCCCGCTGTTCCGTAAGGTGTAGTCTTATCAGTTTTTTAAATCTACTTTTACTGCTGGCATGAGTTACATGATGTGGAATAGAGTTCCATGTAGTCATGGCTCTATGTAGTACTGTGCGTCTCCCATAGTCTGTTCTGGACATGGGGACTGTGAAGAGAACTCTGGTGGCATGTCTTGTGGGGTACGCATGGGTGTCCGAGCTGTGTGCCGGTAGTTCAAACAGACAGCTCGGTTCATTCAACATGTCAATACCTCTCACAAATACAAGTAGTGATGAAGTCAATCTCTCCTCTACTTTGAGCCAGGAGAGATTGACATGCATATTATTAATGTTAGCTCTCTATGTACATCTAAGGGCCAGCCGTGCTGCTCTGGGCCAATTGTAATTTTCCTAAGTCCCTCTTTGTGGTTGTGGCACCTGACCATACGACTGAACAGTAGTCCAGGTGCGACAAAACTAGAGCCTGTAGGACCTGCCTTGTTGATAGGGTTGTTAAAAAGGCAGAGCAGCGCTTTATTATGGACAGACTTCTCCCCATTTTAGCTACTGTTGCATCAATATTTTTTGACCATGACAGTTTACAATCCAGTGTTACTCCAAGCAGTTTAGTCACCTCAACTTGCTCAATTTCCACATTTATTCATTACAAGATTTAGTTGAGGTTTAGGGTTTAGTGAATGATTTGTCCCAAATAAAATGCTTTTAGTTTTAGAAATATTTAGGACTAATTTATTCCTTGCCACCCATTCTGAAACTAACTGCAGCTCTTTGTTAAGCGTTGCAGTCATTTCGGTCGCTGTAGTAGCTGACGTGTATAGTGTTGAGTCATCCGCATACATAGACACTCTGGCTTTACTCAGCGCCAGGTCATTATTAAAGATGGAAAAAAAGTATGGGGCCTAGACAGCTGCCCTGGGGAATGCCTGACTCTACCTGGATTATGTTGGACAGGTCTTCCATTAAAGAACACCCTCTGTGTTCTGTTAGACAAGTAACTCTTTATCCACAATATAGCAGGGGGTGAAAAGCCATAACGCATACGTTTTTCCAGCAGCAGACTATGATCAATAATGTCAAAAGCTGCACTGAAGTCTAACAAAACAGCTCCCACAATCTTTTTATTATCAATTTCTCTCAGCCAATCATCAGTCATTTGTGTAAGTGCTGTACTGTTGTTAATTTATTTACTGTGAAATAGCATTGTATCTGGTCAAACCCAATTTCTTTCCTAAAGTTTACTAAGGGTTGGTAACAGGCTGATTAGTCGGCTGTTTGAGCCAGTAAAGGGGGCTTTACTATTCTTAGGTAGCGGAATGACTTTGCTTCCTCCAGGCTTGAGGGCACACACTTTCCAGTAGGCTTAAATTGAAGATATGGCAAATAGGGGTGGGAATATCGTCCGCTATTATCCTCAGTAATTTTCCAAGCCTGTGGTGCGCGTCGTCAGTCCGGCACAGCCCGTGCCTGTTCCACCGGTGCCTGGTCCGGCACCGGTCAGCTGCTCCACTCCGGAGCTAGAGCAATCCGCTCCACCAGTGTTCAGTCCAGCTCCGGCCAGCAGGGCCAGACCGGACCAGGGGCGCTTTGGTGGGTTGGTTGGAGGGTGGGGGTCAAGCCCGGAGCCGGAACCGCCTCCGAGGAGGAATGCCCACCCGGCCCTCCCCTGTTCAGTTTATGTTTGGCGCGGTCGCAGTCCGCGCCTTTGGGGGGGGGGTACTGTCATGCCCTGGCTCTGGGACTGTGTTATGTTGAGCCAGGGTGTGTTGTTTCTTTGTGTTTTGTGTGCTAGTCTAGTTTTGTATTTCTATGTTGGCCAGGGTGGCTCCCAATCAGAGACGGCTGTAGCTCGTTATCTCTGATTGGGAGCCATACTTAGGTAGCCGTTTGGCATTCATTTGGTGTGGTTTCTTGTTCCGTGTTGGTTTGTGTATGTAACCAAGGACGTCACGTTATCGTTTTTGTTCGTGTGATCATTATTTAATAAATATGTTCGCATTCCACGCTGCGCCTTGGTCCTCCTCCTTCGACGATCGTAACAATATGGAATTATCATAATTTGGTCAGTTATGCATGGATGTGTAGGTTCAGAATTTGTTGTTGGCATGTCATGCCTAAATTTGCTAAACTTGCCAATGAAAAAATAATTAAAGTAGTTGGCAATATCAGTGGGTTTTGTGATGAATCATTCAATTAATGGAGCCGAGTTTGCCTTGTTGCCCAAAATGTCTTTTAAGGTGCTCCAAAGCTTTTTACTATCATTCTTCATATCATTTATCTTTGTTCCATAGTACAGTATTGGGGAGGTGTTAATGAACGGAGAATTCACTGGTCCCTGGCCACTCATATTGGGGAGGGGAGCATTCACTGGTTCCTGGCCACTCATATTGGGGAGGGGAGCATTCACTGGTTCCTGGCCACTCATATTGGGGAGGGGAGCATTCACTGTTTTCCATTAGCTGACCCCTCCCACTGTCCCTCCTCTATTTTCATCCCCAGCCTGTCCTGACAAGTTCCAGTGCAATAACCAGCGTTGTATCAAAACACAGCTGAAGTGTGATGGCTGGAACGACTGTGGAGATATGAGCGACGAGATGAACTGCAGTGAGTACTAACAAACTCATTGATTTTTGTCTGCAGAAAACGTTTTAATGGATATTAGATGGATTAATACTAAAGATTGATCATTGTTTACCAAATGTAACCAAGGTGTGTGTGTGTGTGTGTGTGTGTGTGTGTGTGTGTGTGTGTGTGTGTAGAGTGTGATGCCACTCAGATCCACTGTAAGAACGGCCTGTGTAAACCCAAGTTCTGGGAGTGTGATGGAGTGAACGACTGTGGAGATGACACTGATGAAGAGAACTGTGGTATGTTTCATGGTCCTGTAGTCTGGAGCCTCAGGCCTGTCCACAGATGGAACAGAAGTCACTCACTCTCATCCTGTTTCCAGTTGATTCATGTGTACACACATTAAGTTACTTTCAGGAGCAGTGTACCAAAAGTAAAGTTGTGATTGGAGGATATTTCCAGCATACTGTGTTATTATATCATGTCTCCTCTTCTGGTTGTTCTGTTCTCCTCAGGGGCCTGTAAGGCGGGGGAGCTGACATGTCGCAACGGAAAGTGTATTTCGGAGAAGAAGCGCTGTGACGGGAATGATGACTGTGGAGATGGGTCAGACGAGAGCGACTGTGGACGAAGTGAGTAGACATTTCTCTCGATCAGTTCAATCAATCAAGTACATTTTATTTATACAGACGTTTTTACAGGTGGATGTAGCCTGAAATCCAAACGGATAAGTTGGTTCACCATTGTTTCAGAGAGCATATCAGTTCTCTGTATTTAATTTAATAGGATTGGTAGAACTGCATTGTTGAGGAAGAGCTAGTAAGCGTTTCACTGTACTGTTTACACCTGCTGTATCCTGTGGACGTGACGAATAAACACACATTTTAATTTGTATTTGGGTTCCACACTAACTCTTATGGCCTGTCTTAGTATTTGCGGATGGATCGTTCATGTGGTTCTGGCTCCACCTCTACGTTCATGTGGTTCTTCTCCTCTCCCCAGTTATGGATAATGTGCAGTGTTCTGAGTCCACCTATAAGTGTGAGAACAACAAGTGTATCAACAAGGAGAACCCTGAGTGTGATGGAACACCTGACTGTGAGGACAAATCAGATGAGGCCAACTGTGGTAAGACACTCCCTCTGTCCCCGAATCAACACGCCATGGTTCACACCACTCCCCTCACAACACGCCATGGTTCACACCACTCCCCTCACAACACGCCATGGTTCACACCACTCCCCTCACAACACGCCATGGTTCACACCACTCCCCTCACAACACGCCATGGTTCACACCACTCCCCTCACAACACGCCATGGTTCACACCACTCCCCTCACAACACGCCATGGTTCACACCACTCCCCTCACAACACGCCATGGTTCACACCACTCCCCTCACAACACGCCATGGTTCACACCACTCCCCTCACAACACGCCATGGTTCACACCACTCCCCTCACAACACGCCATGGTTCACACCACTCCCCTCACAACACGCCATGGTTCACACCACTCCCCTCACAACACGCCATGGTTCACACCACTCCCCTCACAACACGCCATGGTTCACACCACTCCCCTCACAACACGCCATGGTTCACACTAACTGTTAATTACAGATTTATAAACCATCTATAAACATAGTTTTACTACTTATAAAACCCTTTCTAAATATCTGAATGTAAAATGTTAGTGTGATTTGGCTACTGCATTGGTCTCAGTGTAGCAGCCTGCTGTTGACCTAAATGCTGATTGTGTTGTTTCAGATTGTGGGCGGAGTCTGTTTAAGACGAGCCGTATCGTGGGTGGTCAGGACGCAGAGGAGGGGGAGTTCCCGTGGCAGGTCAGCCTCCACATTAAGAACTCCGGTCACGTCTGTGGTGCATCCATCATCAGCCAGCGCTGGCTGGTTACTGCTGCCCACTGCGTGCAGGATGACGCCAAGACCAGGTACCTGTGGATGATTCTCCCCATGTGTGTGTGTGTGTGTGTCCTTGAGTGTGTTTTCCCAGCCTAAACTATGTGTGTACTAATATGTTTTTAACTGTGTTTGTGTGTGTCCAGCTGGGTACATGGAGGTCTATATGGGTTAGTGTGTGTGTGTGTGTGTGTGTGTGTCCAGCTGGGTACATTACATTTACATTTTAGTCATTTAGCAGACGCTCTTATCCAGAGCGACTTACAGGAGCAATTAGGGTTAAGTGCCTTGCTCAAGGGCACATTAACGTCATTTAGCAGACGCTCTTAGCCAGAGCGACTCACAAATTGGTGCGTTCACCCTATAGCCAGTGGGATAACCACTTTACAATTTGGGGGGGGGGAGAGAGAGGCCAGTTAACAGTACAGTAAGGAGAGGGGAGGGAGAGGCAGGTTAACAGGACACTAAGGAGAGGGGAGAGAGAGGCCGGTTAACAGGACACTACGGAGAGGGGAGAGAGAGGCCGGTTAACAGGACACTACGGAGAGGGGAGAGAGAGGCCAGTTTAACAGGACACTAAAGAGAGGGGAGAGAGAGGCAGGTTAACAGGACACTAAGGTGAGGAGAGAGAGACCCAGGTTAACAGGACACAAAGGAGAGGGGAGAGAGAGGCAGGTTAACAGGACACTAAGGAGAGGGGAGAGAGAGGCAGGTTAACAGGACACTGAGAGGGGAGAGAGAGGCAGGTTAACAGGACACTAAGGAGAGGGGAGAGAGAGGCAGGTTAACAGGACACTAAGGAGAGGGGAGAGAGAGGCAGGTTAACAGGACACTGAGAGGGGAGAGAGAGGCCGGTTAACAGGACACTAAGGAGAGGGGAGAGAGAGGCAGGTTAACAGGACACTAATGAGAGGGGAGAGAGACGCAGGTTAACAGGACACTAAGGAGAGAGGAGAGAGAGGCAGGTTAACAGGACACTAAGGAGAGGGGAGAGAGAGGCAGGTTAACAGGACACTGAGAGGGGAGAGAGAGGCCGGTTAACAGGACACTAATGAGAGGGGAGAGAGACGCAGGTTAACAGGACACAAAGGAGAGGGGAGAGAGAGGCAGGATAACAGGACAATAAGGAGAGGGGGAGAGAGAGGCAGGATAACAGGACGGGGGGGGGGGGGGGGGGGGGTTAGAAGGATTACTTTATCCTAACCCAGGTATTCCTTAAAGAGGTGGGGTTTCAAATGTCTCCGGAAGGTGGTGAGTGACTCCGCTGTCCTGGCGTCGTGAGGGAGCTTGTTCCACCATTGGGGTGCCAGAGCAGCGAACAGTTTTGACTGGGCTGAGGGGGAGCTATGCTTCCGCAGAGGAAGGGGAGCCAGCAGGCCAGAGGTGGATGAACGCAATGCCCTCGTTTGGGTGTAGGGACTGATCAGAGCCTGAAGGTACAGAGGTGCCGTTCCCCTCACTGCTCCATAGGCAAGCACCATGGTCTTGTAGCGGATGCGAGCTTCAACTGGAAGCCAGTGGAGTGTGCGGAGGAGGGGGGTGACGTGAGAGAACTTGGGAAGGTTGAACACCAGACGGGCTGCGGCATTCTGGATGAGTTGTAGGGGTTTAATGGCACAGGCAGGGAGGCCAGCCAACAGCGAGTTGCAGTAGTCCAGACGGGAGATGACAAGTGCCTGGATTAGGACCTGTGCCGCTTCCTGTGTAAGGCAGGGTCGTACTCTCCGAATGTTGTAGAGCATGAACCTGCAGGAGCGGGTCACCGCCTTGATGTTGGCGGAGAACGACAGGGTGTTGTCCAGGGTCACGCCTAGGCTCTTCGCACTCTGGGAGGAGGACACAGCGGAGTTGTCAACCGTGATGGCGAGATCATGGAACGGGCAGTCCTTCCCCGGGAGGAAGAGCAGCTCCGTCTTGCCAGGGTTCAGCTTGAGGTGGTGATCCATCATCCATACTGATATGTCTGCCAGACATGCAGAGATGCGATTCGCCACCTGGTTATCAGAAGGGGGAAAGGAGAAGATTAGTTGTGTATCGTCAGCGTAGCAATGATAGGAAAGGCCATGTGAGGATATGACAGAGCCAAGTGACTTGGTGTATAGGGAGAAAAGGAGAGGGCCTAGAACTGAGCCCTGGGGGACACCAGTGGGGAGAGCACGTGGTGCGGAGACAGCTTCTCGCCACGCCACTTGGTAGGAGCGACCGGTCAGGTAGGACGCAATCCAGGAGTGAGCCGCGCCGGAGATGCCCAGCTCGGAGAGGGTGGAGAGGAGGATCTGATGGTTCACAGTATCAAAGGCAGCAGACAGGTCTAGAAGGACAAGAGCAGAGGAGAGAGAGTTAGCTTTAGCAGTGCGGAGAGTCTCCGTGACACAGAGAAGAGCAGTCTCAGTTGAATGACCAGTCCTGAAACCTGATTGGTTTGGATCAAGAAGGTCATTCTGAGAGAGATAGCAAGAGAGTTGGCTAAAGACGGCACGCTCAATAGTTTTGGAAAGAAAAGAAAGAAGGGATACTGGTCTGTAGTTGTTGACATCAGTGGGGTCGAGTGTTGGTTTTTTGAGAAGGGGAGCAACTCTCGCTCTCTTGAAGACGGAAGGGACATGGCCAGCGGTCAAGGATGAGTTGATCAGCGAGGTGAGGTAGGGGAGAAGGTCACCGGAGATGGTCTGGAGAAGGGAGGAGGGGATGGGGTCAAGCGGGCAGGTTGTTGGGCGGCCTGCAGTCACAAGTCGCAGGATTTTATCTGGAGAGAGAGGGGAGAAAGAAGTCAAAGCATAGGGTAGGGCAGTGTGAGCAGGACCAGCAGTGTCATTAGACTTAACAAACGAGGATCGGATGTCGTCAACCTTCTTTTCAAAGTGGTTGACGAAGTCATCCACAGAGAGAGAGGAGGGAGGGGGGGGGGGGGGGGTTTGGGATTCAGGAGGGAGGAAAATGTGGCAAAGAGCTTCCTAGGGTTAGAGGCAGATGCTTGGAATTTAGAGTGGTAGAAGGTGGCCTTAGCAGCAGAAACAGATGAAGAAAATGTAGAGAGGAGGGAGTGAAAAGATGCCAGGTCGGCAGGGAGTTTAGTTTTCTTCCATTTCCGCTCCGCTGCCCGGAGCTCTGTTCTGTGAGCTCGCAATGAGTCATCAAGCCACGGAGCTGGAGGGGAGGACCGAGCCGGCCGGGAGGATAGGGGACACAGAGAGTCAAAGGATGCAGAAAGGGAGGAGAGGAGGGTTGAGGAGGCAGAATCAGGAGATTGGAGGGAGAAGGATTGAGCAGAGGGAAGAGATGATAGGATGGAAGAGGAGAGAGTAGTGGGAGAGAGAGAGCGAAGGTTGCGGCGGCGCATTACCATCTGTGTAGGGGCAGAGTGAGTAGTGTGGGAGGAGAGCGAGAGAGAAAAGGAAACAAAGTAGTGGTCGGAGACATGGAGGGGAGTTGCAGTGAGATTAGTAGAGGAGCAGCATCTGGTGAAGATGAGGTCAAGCGTATTGCCTGCCTTGTGAGTAGGGGGGGACGGTGAGAGGGTGAGGTCAAAAGAGGAGAGGAGTGGAAAGAAGGAGGCAGAGAGAAATGAGTCAAATGTGGACATAGGGAGGTTGAAATCCCCCAAAACTGTGAGGGGTGAGCCATCCTCAGGGAAGGAACTTATCAAGGCGTCAAGCTCATTGATGAACTCTCCAAGGGAACCTGGAGGGCGATAGATGACAAGGATATTAAGCTTAAATGGGCTAGTGACTGTGACAGCATGGAATTCAAATGAGGAGATAGACAGATTGGTTAGGGGAAAAATTGAGAATGTCCACTTGGGAGAGATGAGGATTCCTGTACCACCACCCCTCTGACCAGATGCTCTCGGGGTGTGCGAGAACACATGGTCAGACGAGGAGAGAGCAGTAGGAGTAGCAGTGTTTTCAGTGGTGATCCATGTTTCCGTCAGCGCCAGGAAGTCGAGGGACTGGAGGTTGGCATAGGCTGGGATGAAGTCAGCTTTGTTGGCAGCAGAACGGCAGTTCCAGAGGCTGCCTGCGACCTGGAACTCCACGTGGGTGGTGCGTGCAGGGACCACCAGGTTAGAGAGGCAGTAGCCACGCGGTGTGGTGCGTTTGTGTAGCCTGTGCAGAGAGGAGAGAACAGGGATAGGCAGAGGCATAGTTGACAGGCTGTAGCAAATGGCTACAAAAATGCAGAGGAGATCGGAATGAAATGAATTAAACATCAGGAAAAGGAGAGAGTAGGGCCTCCCTCGCCAAAACTTACACCTCAGAAACTATAATTGTTTCACTGAACCATCCAGATAAAAACTCTCCCAACTGCCACTTTTAGAAATTAGAATTGTTGTGAACTACAGCAGTTCAATGTTTCAAGGAGTAGACTCAACTTGCTTTGTTCAGCTAGCTAAGTATGACACCATGGCTGACTAGCATGCTAGCATCCAATAACACACAGTTTAGCACCAATGGCACCATTGCTGACTAGCATGCTAGCATCCAATAACACACAGTTTAGCACCAATGGCACCATGGCTGACTAGCATGCTAGCATCCAATAACACACAGTTTAGCACCAATACTTGGTTACAACAAACCAACAGTGGTGAGCTAACACACTAAACAGATAATTTGTGTGTTAACGAATTACGTTGGCTAGCTAGCACAAATATATTGTAATTTAGCAGCTACAGTACAGTTGGCTGGTCATGTTGGCTAACTAGCAATGGCTACTGTGTTGACTTTGTTTTGAAAACGGCTAGCTAGCTACGTGCTACGTGCTACCTACAATAGCCACCCACAACAGCCCACGATGCCTAGCTATGACGCTTTAGCCAACAAGCATGCTAGCATCCAATAACACACAGTTTAGCACCAATACTTGGTAACAACAAACGACCGATAGTGTTTTAACACGCTAAACAGATAATTCGTGTCTATGTCTAGTTCCTATCATAACGCAGCAATAATTAAACGTTGGCTAGCTAGTACAGATATTGTATTTAGCTGCTGCGCTACAGTTAGCTAGTCATGATTGGCTACTGTGTTGACTTTGTATGAGACACGGCTAGCTAGCTGGCTAGCTTCGTGCTACTCCCCGGCATAGCCGAATATAATGCTAACCTACAATAACTATCCACAACAGCCCGCGATGCCTACTTACAATAACCAACTACGTTCTAAATACATAGTTTAAGCCTTACTCCACAAAGCCCAAGCTATGTACAAAGCCAAACTTACCCGACGCCGGCTGATATTTGTCTTCTGCAATCAGTAGGTGTAATTAAGTACAGTAGCTACTAACTACCTAACGCTGATGCCTCAGATAATGAAGTTAGAAAAAAACGGCTGAAATGGTAGAAAGCTAGCTGGCTTAACTACAGGTACTCTTAAGCATGAATAACATTGGAAACAGCTATCCACTGTTGCTAAACGTTACCAGTAGTTACCCGCTAGCTAGCTAGCCTCGTGCTCCGCGGTAAACAATAGTTACCTACAATAGTTACCTACAGAAACCAAATAACTCGCTAAATAAACTAACCTACAATACCTAACTACACTACCTACCTACAATAAAATACATGGTTTAAGCTTTACTCAACGCCATAAAAGAAGCCAAGCTTACCTCCTGCTAGAGAAAGACACCTTGTAGAGTCCATGCCCCAACGAATTGAGGCTGTTCTGAGGGCAGAAGGGGATTAACTACATGGAGGTCTATATGGGTTAGTGTGTGTGTGTGTGTGTGTGTGTGCATGCCATCCTAACCTGTGTATCTCTCTAGGTATTCCCAGCCGGGTGTATGGGAGGCATACCTAGGCCTTCACATCCAGAAGCAGAACACTAAGAACGTTCAGAAGAGGAACCTACGTCAGGTGATCCCCCACCCCTACTACAACGCCTACACCTTCGACAACGACGTGGCTCTGATGGAGCTCGACAGCCCTGTGACGTTCTCTGAATACATCAGACCCATCTGTCTGCCCTCGCCCCAACACACCTTCCCCCCGGGCAACTCTGTCTGGATCACGGGTTGGGGCGCCACACGAGAGGGAGGTGAGTCAGAATGGGGGTGGTCTCTGCCTTCATATACAGCATTAGTTACTATGTACTGCATAATATTTTAGTTTATTGCTGTGTAGCTATAATTATTTAATAGCAATGTTATAGTATGTTTTTGAATTAGCTTTCTGCTACATATGAATACAAACGTGTTGCATGAAGATGTTCCCAAACAGTTAGAGATTGATAATATGCTCCCACTCCCTGATAATATGCTCCCACTCCCTGATAATATGCTCCCACTTCCTGATAATATGCTCCCACTCCCTGATAATATGCTCCCACTTCCTGATAATATGCTCCCACTTCCTGATAATATGCTCCCACTCCCTGATGATATGCTCCCACTTCCTGATATGCTCCCACTTCCTGATAATATGCTCCCACTCCCTGATAATATGCTCCCACTCCCTGATAATATGCTCCCACTCCCTGATAATATGCTCCCACTCCCTGATAATATGCTCCCACTTCCTGATATATGCTCCCACTCCCTGATGATATGCTCCCACTTCCTGATATGCTCCCACTTCCTGATAATATGCTCCCACTTCCTGATAATATGCTCCCACTCCCTGATAATATGCTCCCACTCCCTGATAATATGCTCCCACTTCCTGATAATATGCTCCCACTCCCTGATAATATGCTCCCACTTCCTGATAATATGCTCCCACTCCCTGATAATATGCTCCCACTTCCTGATAATATGCTCCCACTCCTGATAATATGCTCCCACTTCCTGATAATATGCTCCCACTCCCTGATAATATGCTCCCACTCCCTGATAATATGCCCCCACTTCCTGCATCATGATAATAACTACTGCATGTGTCTATGTTAGGTTCTGGTGCATCCGTCCTGCAGAAGGCCCAGGTCCGTATCATCAACAGTACGGTGTGTAACCGTCTGATGGGAGGGCAGATCACCTCCAGGATGATGTGTGCTGGAGTGCTGACTGGAGGAGTGGACGCATGCCAGGTACCTTACTTTGACCTAACTCTCTATCCCTATGAACCAGGCCATACTGTAGGGCTGCCACACAGGGCTCTGGTCAAAAGGAGTGCTGAGTAGGATGAGATATAGCCATACACCAACACTCTCTCTCTCTGTCTCTCTGTCTCTCTGTCTCTCTCTCTCTCTCTCTCTCTGTCTCTGTCTCTCTCTGTCTCTCCCTCCGTCTCTCTCTCTGTCTCTCCCTCTGTCTCTCTGTCTCTCTCTCTCTGTCTCTGTCTCTCTCTCTCTCTCTTCTCTCTCTGTCTCAGGGGGATTCTGGCGGTCCTCTGTCCAGTCCTGGTAGTAGTCATATGTTCCTGGCTGGAGTGGTGAGTTGGGGCGACGGCTGTGCCCGTAGGGACAAGCCTGGAATCTATACCACTGTCACCAAGTTCAGGGGCTGGATCAAGGAGAAGACCGGCGTGTAACAGGAAACGGGAAACCATTAGGAACGACGAGGACGTCCGACGACGAACACACCAGTACTGTACAGATTATTATTGGCCAAGACTCACCCGCTACCCACTTCCATTCTCTAAGAGTGATGAACTATTTTAGAAGTTTTGATCTCAGGCCTCAAAATGCACTCCCTTTCATATCGATGGACTGTGGACCATTGGTTGGTTTTCTCTGTTGAAAGGCATCGCCTTAATGTCTAAATGTGTATTTTAATGACGGGTTTCTGAATGTCTAAATGTGTCTTTTTAATGAGGTGGGATAGGTGGTTTGGGGAAAGTGTTTTAAGAATTGTAAATAATGTCTAATTAATTGTGTGCGTCTGTTTATATATATTTGTTTTGCAATCGGTCGTTTGGATTGGATGCACATTTGCTTAAGTACGATTTAGGACATTTTAGGAAAGAACTATAGAACACTGTTACATATAAGGAGACAATGTCCTGTTGCTTGTTTTGTCATTGTATTTCAATAATAATTTGCCCATAGTTTATTTTCTCTTACATATTTTAGAACAGTGGCTTAAATGTGAATTCAGACTCTCTTTTACTTGTTGTCCTTGTACTCATGGGGTTGCATCCCAAATAGCACCCTATTCCCTATGAAGTACACTACTTTTGACCAGGGTCCAATAGGGCTCTGTTTAAAGGTATTCCACTATGTAGGGAATAGGGTGCTATTTGGGATCCAGACAGTGACCCCCACCTCCTATGATTTGGTATTTGACACAATCGTTTGTTGAAATACCAGGCCGTCCTGACGTGACATGATGATGACTAATGTGCCTTTTTTAAAGTGTGATACTTTTGTATTTCTCATCAGGGATTTTATTTCATTTTGATCCGACGTAAACACTTTTATTACAGAATAAAGCTCCATTAGAGTTTATAAAAACCATGTCTTTAGTTTAGCATATACATGGATTGATTTCACAACAACTTTGAGGACATAGAAATGATCCAATTTAGCTTAGAAATAAAACATTATTAAGCTTTTATCAAATCAACCACTTACTGTAATTGTTTTATACATGTAAGTGTTTGAAAATAAATATGAACAATTAGTCTTTCATGGCTTTTCTCAGTAGATGTTATATTCTGATTACCCAGCACAGCATTTGACGTCCCTGAAAACACACCAGTTGACACTAGAGCCCCGTCCATCTTCACTCCTCCTTCACTCCTCCTTCACTCCATCTTTACTCCTCCTTCACTCCTCCTTCACTCCATCTTCACTCCTCCTTCACTCCATCTTCACTCCTCCTTCACTCCTCCTTCACTCCTCCTTCACTCCTCCTTCACTCCTCCTTCACTCCTCCTTCACTCCATCTTCACTCCTCCTTCTGCAGATACACTTCCACTCTCTGGTTCTCTACTGCTGTAACACTGCAGGTCCTGTAAGATACTAGCCTGTGGGAATTCATGCACAAACACAGGCTTGTTTTTAGTCTTGTGCTAGCAGACGTCACACAGACAACTGGGGTCGTAGGCTTTTTTAGTGTTCTTTTAGCAATTTCAATTTTAGTCGAATAAATTCAGATTTGAAGGAGAGTTGAATACAAAATGAATCCAGAAACTCATCAGTGTTATGTTGATGTAGTGATGCTATTTACCCCTGGTGTCTGGGTAGTTGTGCAAGTATCAGATGACTGATCCGAATGCTTCTCTTCCTCCAGGCCAAGTACAGGAGACGTTGAGAGTAGAAGTGAAGTGACATGGTTCTGAACGCCGTAACAGGGTGGTCTATGGAAACCATGAACTGGTACATCTGATGGGGCTCAAACTGCACCAGGGAAGGACTAGACACAATTGTCAACGGCACGTTAAGAGTTGGCAAGAAGATCATCAGATAAAGACATTTGGCTACATCCCAAATGGCACCCTGTTCCCTATATAGTGCACTACATTAGACCAGAGCCCTATGGGGAGTGTATATAGTGCACCGTATAGGGTCCCATTTTGAGACGCACCCATTAACAACTGAAGAACCAGATGACAGTCTCTCACCCGGACACCAACATGACGGGTGTTTTCCTGACGTGTCCCTTCAGCTGAATGAATAGCTGGGCTTCTAATGAGACGTTCCCCTCCAGGTGCACCTCCAACAGGAACGGCGTCACTAGATGGGACATAAAACAGGTTAACCAAATTGTTCTTGCAGTTGTTGAAGCGACTGTAACTGTGTGACACTGTCAGTGTGTGTGTGTCCTGAGTTCCTGACCACAGAAAGGGTCCGTTGCTGTGATGTCCAGGACAGCGGTCAGGGGCTGGAAGGTGATTGGTCGATCCGGAGGCAGCCAGCTGATGTCGTAGCCTATAGGAGAGAATAACCAATAGCTGACGGTATCTTGATGATGAACCATCCCTCATTGATATTGCCCATCATCAACTCCAGTTTCTGCATGTGTGAAAGACTCCTCTTTGTTCAGAGAGAAAATGTGTCGGAGAGCTATACTGTCTACATTATCTTGTATTTTACCCAGCTGGGGGCAGGTGTTGAGGCAGGGCAGTGTGTATTTTACCCAGCTGGGGGCAGGTGTTGAGGCAGGGCAGTGTGTATTTTACCCAGCTGGGGGCAGGTGTTGAGGCAGGGCAGTGTGTATTTTACCCAGCTGGGGGCAGGTGTTCTCGAGGCCAGGGCAGTGTGTATTTTACCCAGCTGGGGGGCATGTATTGAGGCAGGAAGGTGACAGTGTGTATCTTACCCAGCTGGGGGCAGGTGTTGAGGCCAGGGTGGTGACAGCGGGTACAGAGAGCTCTCTGGAAGTCCTCTACTCCATGACAGGGGAAGGCTGTGAGAGGGCAGGAGGATCGGATGGAGCTGGTGAACAACCTGTAGGCCCGGTGGTGACTGCACAGCAAGTAATCCTCCCCTGTAACGCACACACACCAACACGCAGGTTGACCTTTATTCAGGTTGACCTTTATTCAGGTTGACCTTTATTCAGGTTGACCTTTATTCAGGTTGACCTTTATTCAGGTTGATCTTTATTCAGGTTGACCTTTATTCAGGTTGACCTTTATTCAGGTTGACCTTTATTCAGGTTGACCTTTATTCAGGTTGATCTTTATTCAGGTTGACCTTCATTCAGCTGAATCTTGTCCTGGATGCAGAACTGAGCCATTTCCACTAGATGTGCCAGCTGCAAAGTCCAAAATTGCTATATATCTTACAAATTCATGAAAAACAAAACATTTGCTTTTTGATCTTAATTTAAGGTAAAGGTTAGGCATAATGTTAGCAGTGTGGTTAGGGTTAAAAATCAGATTTTATGACTTTGTGGCTGTGCCAGCTAGTGACCCTGCAGATCTGCCTCAAATATACAGTTGAAGTCGGAAGTTTACGTACACCTTAGCCAAATACATTTAAACTCAGTTTTTCACAATTTCTGACATTTATTCCTAGTAAAACTTCCCTGTCTTAGGTCAGTTAGGATCACAACTTTATTTTAAGAATGTGAAATGTCAGAACAATAGTAGAGAGTGATTTATTTCAGCTTTTATTTCTTTCATCACATTCCCAGTGGGTCAGAAGTTTACATACACTGAATTAGTATTTGGTAGCATTGGCTTTAAATTGTTTAACTTGGGTCAAACGTTTCGGGTAGCCTTCCACAAGCTTCCCACAATAAGTTGGGTGAATTTTGGCCAGTTCCTCCTGACAGAGCTGGTGTAACTGAGTCAGGTTTGTAGGCCTCCTTGCTCGCACACACTTTTTCAGTTCTGCCCACAAATGTTCTATAGGATTGAGGTCAGGGCTTTGTGATGGCCACTCCAATACCTTGACATTGTTGTCCTTAAGCCATTTTGCCACAACTTTGGAAGTATGCTTGGGGTCATTGTCCATTTGGAAGACCCATTTGCGACCAAGCTTTAACTTCCTGACTGATGTCTTGAGATGTTGCTTCAATATATCCACATAATTTTCCTTCCTCATGATGCCATCTATTTTGTGAAGTGCACCAGTCCCTCCTGCAGCAAAACACACCCACTGCATGATGCTGCCACCCCCGTGCTTCACGGTTGGGATGGTTTTCTTCGGTTCACAAGCGTCCCCCTTTTTCCTCCAAACATAACGATGGTCATTATGGCCAAACAGTTCTATTTTTGTTTCATCAGACCAGAGGACATTTCTCCAAAAAGTACAATCTTTGTCCCCATGTACAGTTGCAAACCGTAATCTGGCTTTTTTATGGCGGTTTTGGAGCAGTGGCTTCTTCCTTGCTGAGCAGCATTTCAGGTTATGTCAATATAGGACTCGTTTTACTGTGGATATAGATACTTTTGTACCTGTTTCCTCCAGCATCTTCAAAAGGTCCTTTGCTGTTGTTCTGGGATTGATTTGCACTTTTCGCACCAAAGTACGTTCATCTCTAGGAGACAGAACGCGTCTCCTTCCTGAGCGGTATGACGGCTGCGTGGTCCCATGGTGTTTATACTTGCGTACTATTATTTGTACAGATGAACGTGATACCTTCAGGCGTTTGGAAATTGCTCCCAAGGATGAACCAGACTTGTGGAGATCTACAAAAAAAATTCTGAGGTCTTGGCTGATTTCTTCTGATTTTCCCATGATGTCAAGCAAAGAGGCACTGAGTTTGAAGGTAGGCCTTGAAATACATCCACAAGTACGCCTCCAATTGACTCAAATGATGTCAATTAGCCTATCAGAAGCTTCTAAAGCCATGACATCATCTTCTGGACTTTTCCAAGCTGTTTAAAGGCACAGTCAACTTAGTGTATATAAACTTCTGACCCACTGGAATTGTGATACAGTGAATTATAAGTGAAATAATCTGTCTGTAAACAATTGTTGGAAAAATTACTTGTGTCATGCACAAAGTAGATGTCCTAACTGACTTGCCAAAACTATACTTTGTTAACAAGACATTTGTGGAGTGGTTGAAAAACGAGTTTTAATGACTCCAACCTAAGTGAATGTAAACTTCCGACTTCAACGGTATAAGTCATCCCAACCTCCTTGTTATAGTAGATAGCTAAGGGAGGTCACATGGGCCCCAGGCATGATGTTTGTCATAATATTTTAGATGATAAAAAAACCTGGCACACACTTTTCATGAGAGCCTGAGGACAACCTGGGAGTTGATGTCCTCTGCCGATGTAGAAATCAACATGACCCAACGGTCTGGAAACCCCCAGGGGAGCTACCGGCTCATTGGCTGAAAATACACCAGGTAATGAACTCACTGATTGGTTAAAAATATCTAAATGGTGTACTATACTATTAGGTGTAAGTAGATGGCTTTATGGTGTGTTTAGAGTTCCTCACGGTTGAAGTTGGTGTGAATCACATCCACGTACTGGGCATCAGTGGGATCCAGGGACAGGCTTCTGTCTGCCTCAGAAAACAGTGGTGAGAAGGGATCCAGGCCTGAGTTGGATCAGAACACACACAAAAGAAAGAACAAAACACTATTTGACCTGTCAGTTCCTCTGAAACTCAGAATGGACTGTTACCAGATGTAACCCTATATCATGTTCTGTCTCAGTACCTGTGATCCTGCCAATAGCTCCCTCCAAACAGGCCCCAGCCACACCAGCTACATGGGCCCCAACACCAAACCCTACCAGGTGGAACAGCTCTGGAGAAGAGCCCTGGTCCTCCTGGGGAATAAACATCAACACCTCAACATGTCTACTACACTATAACAGAGTTAGTCTTGTTCAATTTGGGCCAGTTTCCCTGACCCAGTTAAAGCATATTACTGGACAAAAAAATCATTGGCCACCTTCTACCCAGTGTGGAACATGTCCCCACCTGTAGTGTCTGTATGGCCTGTGTCCCCACCTGTAGTGTCTGTATGGCCTGTGTCCCCACCTGTAGTGTCTGTATGGCCTGTGTCCCCACCTGTAGTGTCTGTGTGGCCTGTGTCCCCACCTGTAATGTCTGTATGGCCTGTGTCCCCACCTGTAGTGTCTGTGTGGCCTGTGTCCCCACCTGTAATGTCTGTATGGCCTGTGTCCCCACCTGTAGTGTCTGTGTGGCCTGTGCCCCCACCTGTAGTGTCTGTGTGGCCTGTGTCCCCACCTGTAGTGTCTGTATGGCCTGTGCCAGCCTCTCTCCCACCTGTAGTGTCTGTATGGCCTGTGCCAGCCTCTCTCCCACCTGTAGTGTCTGTATGGCCTGTGCCAGCCTCTCTCCCACCTGTAGTGTCTGTATGGCCTGTGCCAGCCTCTCTCCCACCTGTAGTGTCTGTATGGCCTGTGCCAGCCTCTCTCCCACCTGCCTGGCTCCTTCGGTGATCTCCTGCTCTGGGGGCAGCAGCCAATCAGCTACCAGGACATTAACCAGCCCCGCCTCCAACAGCTCCCCCGCCATCACCCTCGCCCAGCTGGGCTGCAGCCTGGCTGGCCTCCTGCCCGGGACGATCACTACCGTGGGGCACAGGGGGCTCCAGGCCACAGGACCAGGGGCCAGTCCTGGGAGGCCTGGTGGAGGAGGGAGGTCTAAGGGGGAACCACAGGGACCCTGCTCAGAGGAGAAGCTGAGGAGCCTCACCAGAGGAGAGGGAGGACTGAGACAGAGGAACTCAGAGCAGTGGGCATGTTGGTCACCTGGGAGAAGAGAATATCTGTAAACATCAATCATGTTGTTAACAGATGACTGTATTTTAGGTTATTGTGAGGACTTCTCCCCAGTTAATCATGAGGCAGCTGCTAGTGTTGGAAGCAGCTGCTAGTGTTGGAAGCAGCTGCTAGTGTTGGAAAATTTGAGTTTTTAATTTGAATTGACCTCTAATGTGCATCTGAGCTAATCACACAGTAATCACCCCCCATAGTACCTGTGGCAGGACCAGACAGAAGACAGAAGATCAGTAGAGACCAGACGACCAGGCTGCTGTCAGCTCCAGCGTTCTCCACACCCCCACCTGTTCTCTCCATCACTCCAGCAACAATGCAAATCTCCCTCCCTGCTCTACAGCCTTCTGTCCTCTGACACTCTGATAAGCCTCAGCGGAGGTGGAGACTGGAGTGTTTCTGATGCAAATACAGTAGAGAACAGTAGAGCTTTTGTGAGCCAGCCCTTTCTTGATCAGTGGGCCTCCTGTAGCTCAGTTGGTAGAGCATGGCGCTTGCAACGCCAGGGTTGTGGGTTCGATTCCCACGGGGGGGGGGGGGGCAGTATGAAAAATGTATGCACTCACTTAACTGTAAGTCGCTCAGGATAAGAGCGTCTGCTAAAATGACTAAAATGTAAATGTAAATGTGCAGAGTGATACTTAAACTATAAAGAATGCAGTTCAAGATGTTTCTAAAATGAATAATTGCAACCGGTTAAATTATCTGAATATTGCATGTGTTTGCTGTTACAGTGTTCACAAGCAACATAACCTAAGAACTAAACATGGTTTGAGATTTCATTATTTTTTTTATCCAATAAAGTATTTGATTTGTAAATGTAAATGTGCAGAGTGATACTTAAACTATAAAGAATGCAGTTCAAGATGTTTCTAAAATGAATAATTGCAACCGGTTAAATTATCTGAATATTGCATGTGTTTGCTGTTACAGTGTTCACAAGCAACATAACCTAAGAACTAAACATGGTTTGAGATTTCATAATTTTTTTTATCCAATAAAGTATTTGATTTGTCAATGTGAAATAAATCAACTTCACCACGCGGAACTATATACCCGATGGCAGCAGTTTTCATCGGACAATAGTTTGGACGGACCGTCGTTATTATTGTTCCGCTGCAAACTTTGTCAATCGTTTGTATGTATTTTCCTGTTGGCGCTATCTTGAATATTGATCTGATGAAACAGGAAAGCATAACCCAGACATAATACTGGATTGATTATGCGTATTTGGATTATTAAAGAAATGAAATCAAGATAACCTGTAGCTATAGCTAGCTTACACATTATTTATCTTGAATGCAGAGGAGTTGCTAGCTAGTAGCGAACTGCTCTACTAGTAGCTAACTAAGTCAGACTTCTATGTTGGAGACCCTTGACTATTGAGTGAGTGTCTAGCTAGCCTTATTGACTTACTAATCATCTGGTTGACTTGACGTCAGAATCGCGAGTGTGTATTATATAAAGTTGTAACGTTAGAGATGTCGGAGAGGTGGAGGGACAGCCGTAGCTGGGACTGGGACAGCCCTCAGTGCCGAGCTCAGATGGATCAGATTTTCTTCCGCCAGCATGACTACATCCAGAACGGAACCACGGAACACAAAGAGTTCTGGGGCTTCTTCGACCGCTTCCAGAGGTTCAAAACCAGGAAGGACATGTCAGGGGGCAGCACGAAGGAAGACATGGAGGAGGGCAGAGACAGGAAGAAGACTGTAGATCTGGGTCTGCCTAAGGAATATGACGCCCGCTATCGGATCAACGTGTCCGTTTGTACCAAAGACGCAGAAGAGAGGCTGGAGACGGGGAGGTCTGATCAGAGACACAGCCACAGACAGAGCTCCTCAGGCCCAGGGAGTCAGGTGGTCGCTGACTGTCGCCTGGCGTTGCTGCACTTCCTGGACTTCTGCCAAAGGCAGAGCTTTGGGAAGCTGGTCAAGCTGAGGACGGAGCAGAAAGCCCTTCCTATCTTCCAGTACCGGGACCGGATCGTGGAGTTGGTGCGGGCCAACCCGGTAGTAGTGGTGGCGGGGGATACAGGCTGTGGGAAGTCCACCCAGGTCCCCCAGTACCTCCTTTCCTCTGGGTTCAGTCACATAGCCTGCACTCAGCCTCGACGGATCGCCTGTATCTCCCTCGCCAAGAGGGTCAGCTTCGAGAGTCTCAACCAGTACGGCTCCAAGGTAGGTGGCAGTGCAGCTAGAACTTGTTTATTTACAGTCTTGAAAAATAGTTTTTGGGGAATCACGCTTGGACAGGGATATCAAACAAATGTCATTATTTTCAAACAATAATACGTGTTCTATTTCTCTGAAATAGATGATTTTGTCACAATCTTGTACACTTTACACAAAGTCCAAAAACCAACACCCAGACATTTAGCAGACCTACAAGCAGATGAACCCAAACTGACACACAGCTGTGTTTTATCTGCAGGTTGGGTACCAGATCCGTTTCGAGGGGACCCGTACCCCGTCCACCAAGCTGTTGTTCCTGACAGAGGGGTTACTACTGAGACAGATCCAGGCTGACCCGGCCCTGGAGCAGTACCAGGTAATAGAATATATAGTACCAGTCAAAAGTTTGGACACACCTACTAATTCAAGGGTTTTTCTTTATTTTTACTATTTTCTACATTGTAGAATAATAGTGAAGACATCAAAACTATTAAATAACACATATGGAATCATGTAGTAACCAAAAAAAGTGTTAAACAAATCTAAATCTATTTTATATTTGAGATTCTTCAAAGTAGCCACTGCACTTAGCTTTGCACCCTCTTGGCATTCTCTCAACCAGCTTCATGAGGTAGTCACCTGGACTGCATTTCAATTAACAGGTGTGCCTTCTTAAAAGTTAAGTTGTGTAATATAATATATACTAGGTAATTTAATATATGCCAGATAAATACTACTCCTGAGTGGCGCAGTGGTCTAAGGCACTGCATCGCAGTGCTAACTGTGCCACTAGAGATCCTGGTTCGAATCCAGGCTCTGTCGCAGCCGGCCGCGACCGGGAGACTCATGGGCGGCGCACAATTGGCCCAGCGTCGTCCAGGGTAGGGGAGGGAATGGCCGGCAGGGATGTAGCTCAGTTGATAGAGAATGGCGTTTTCAACGCCAGGGTTGTGGGTTTGATTCCCACGGGGGGGGGGCAGTATAAAAAAATATATATATGTATTCACTAACTGTAAGTCGCTCTGGATAAGAGCGTCTGCTAAATGACTAAAATGTAAAATGTAAATGTAGAAATATAATATATACCAGGTAATATAATATATAATGTAATATATAGCATGTAATATAATATATAATAAATACCAGGAAATATAATATACAGCGCCTTCGGAAAGTATTCAGATCCCTTGATTCTTTCTACATTTTGTTGCGTTACAGCCTTATTCTAAAATGTAAATTTAAAAACCCCTCATTAATCTACACACAATACCCCATAATGACAAAGTGAAAACAGGTTTAGACATTTAAAGGTCAAAGGTCCCACAAATGACAATGCATGTCAGAGCAAAAACACTCCTCAGTAAAAGGCACATGAAATCCCACTTGGAGTTTGCCAAAAGGCCCCTAAAGACTCTCAGACCATGAGAAACAAGATTGTCTGCTCTGATGAAACCAAGATTGAACTCTTTGACCTGAATGCCAAGCGTCACATCTGGAGGAAGCCTGGCACCATCCCTAAGGTGAAGCAATTTATTTTATAAATTTGCAAACAATTCTAAAAACATGTTTTTGCTTTGTCATTATGGGGTATTGTGTATAGATTGCTGATTATTTTTATTTTTTTAAATAAATGTTAAAATAAGGCTGTAACGTAACAAAATGTGGAAAAACTATTTCCAAATGCACTGTATATGCAAGGTAATATAATATATACCAGGAAATATAATATATAGCAGGTAAATATAATATAATATATACCAGGGATTGTAATATATAATATAATATATAGCAGGTAAATATAATATATACCAGGTAATACTGTATAACATATAATATATACCAGGTAATATAATATATACCAGGTAATTCAGTATAACATATAATATATAATATATACCAGGTAATACTGTATAATATAATATAGACCAGGTAATACTGTATAACATATAATATATACCAGGTAATATAATATATACCAGGTAATACTGTATAACATATAATATATACCAGGTAATATAATATATACCAGGTATTGTAATATATAATATATACCAGGTAATATAATATATACCAGGTATTGTAATATATAATATAATATATATCAGGTAAATATAATATATACCAGGTATTGTAATATATAATATATATCAGGTAAATATAATATATACCAGGTATTGTAATATATAATATAATATATACCAGGTATTGTAATATATAATATAATATATAGCAGGTAAATATAATTGATTTACACTGAGTGTACAAAACATTAACATTACACTGATTTGAAGTGGATTTAACAAGTGACATCAATAAGGGTTCATAGCCTTCACCTGGATTCACCTGGTCAGTCTATGTCATGGAAAGAGCAGGTGTTCTTAATGTTTTTGTCCACCCAGTGTGTTACTAAAACCAACTAGCCCCGAAGCAGTACCAGGTAATATAACATATTATAAACCAGGTCGTTTGGGTCCTGGATGCTGATTGGCTGAAACAGCATTTCAGTCGTGTGTACAGTACCAGTCAAAAGTTTGGACACACCTACTCATTCAATGGTTTTTCTTTATTTGTAAAAAACGTTTACATTGTAGAATAATAGTGAAGACATCAAAACTATGAAATAACACATATGGAGTCATGTAGTAACCAAAAAAGTGTTAAAACAAATCAAAATATATTTTATATGTGAGATTCTTAAAATAGCCACCCTTTGCCTTGATGACAGATTTGTCCCAATTGTGCCCATAGCGCAGGGTTCTTCAATTCTGGTCCTGGAGGGCCAAAACACTTCTGTTTTTTATTTCTACATGGTAGTTAATTGCACTCACCTGGTGTCCCAGGTCTGAATTAGCCCCTGATTAGAAGGAGAGGATGAAAAACAGAGGTGTTTCGGCCCTCCAGGACCGGAATTGAAGAACCCTGCCATAGCGGCTCTGGTCTAAAGTAGTGCACTATATAGGGAATATGGTGCCGTTCTCTGGTCTAAAGTAGTGCACTACATAGGGAATAGGGTGCCATTCTCTGGTCTAAAGTAGTGCACTATATAGGGAATAGGGTGCCATTCTCTGGTCTAAAGTAGTGCACTATATAGGGAATAGGGTGCCATTCCCTGGTCTAAAGTAGTGCACTATATAGGGAATAGGGTGCCATTCTCTGGTCTAAAGTAGTGCACTATATAGGGAATAGGGTGCCATTCTCTGGTCTAAAGTAGTGCACTATATAGGGAATAGGGTGCCATTCTCTGGTCTAAAGTAGTGCACTATATAGGGAATAGGGTGCCATTCTCTGGTCTGAAGTAGTGCACTATATAGGGAATAGGGTGCCATTCTCTGGTCTAAAGTAGTGTACTATATAGGGAATAGGGTGCCATTCTCTGGTCTAAAGTAGTGTACTATATAGGGAATAGGGTGCCATTCTCTGGTCTAAAGTAGTGCACTATATAGGGAATAGGGTGTCATAGGGCTCTGGTCTAAAGTAGTGCACTATATAGGGAATAGGGTGCCATTCTCTGGTCTAAAGTAGTGTACTATATAGGGAATAGGGTGCCATTCTCTGGTCTAAAGTAGTGCACTATATAGGGAATAGGGTGCCATTCTCTGGTCTAAAGTAGTGCACTACATAGGGAATAGGGTGCCATTCTCTGGTCTAAAGTAGTGCACTATATAGGGAATAGGGTGCCATTCTCTGGTCTAAAGTAGTGCACTATATAGTGAATAGGGTGCCATTCTCTGGTCTAAAGTAGTGCACTATATAGGGAATAGGGTGCCATTCTCTGGTCTAAAGTAGTGCACTATATAGGGAATAGGGTGCCATTCTCTGGTCTAAAGTAGTGCACTATATAGGGAATAGGGTGCTATTCTCTGGTCTAAAGTAGTGCACTATATAGGGAATAGGGTGCCATTCTCTGGTCTAAAGTAGTGCACTATATAGGGAATAGGGTGCTATTCTCTGGTCTAAAGTAGTGCACTATATAGGGAATAGGGTGCCATTCTCTGGTCTAAAGTAGTGCACTATATAGGGAATAGGGTGCCATTCTCTGGTCTAAAGTAGTGCACTATATAGGGAATAGGGTGCTATTCTCTGGTCTAAAGTAGTGCACTATATAGGGAATAGGGTGCCATTCTCTGGTCTAAAGTAGTGCACTATATAGGGAATAGGGTGCCATTCTCTGGTCTAAAGTAGTGCACTATATAGGGAATAGGGTGCTATTCTCTGGTCTAAAGTAGTGCACTATATAGGGAATAGGGTGCCATTCTCTGGTCTAAAGTAGTGCACTATATAGGGAATAGGGTGCCATTCTCTGGTCTAAAGTAGTGCACTATATAGGGAATAGGGTGCTATTCTCTGGTCTAAAGTAGTGCACTATATAGGGAATAGGGTGCCTTTCTCTGGTCTAAAGTAGTGCACTATATAGGGAATAGGGTGCCATTCTCTGGTCTAAAGTAGTGCACTATATAGGGAATAGGGTGCTATTCTCTGGTCTAAAGTAGTGCACTATATAGGGAATAGGGTGCCATTCTCTGGTCTAAAGTAGTGCACTATATAGGGAATAGGGTGCCATTCTCTGGTCTAAAGTAGTGCACTATATAGGGAATAGGGTGCCATTCTCTGGTCTAAAGTAGTGCACTATATAGGGAATAGGGTGCCATTCTCTGGTCTAAAGTAGTGCACTATATAGGGAATAGGGTGCCATTTGGGTCAGACCCTAGCCGTTCCGTAACCTGTCTGTGTGTGGATCTACCTCCCTCCCTCCCTCCCTGTTGCACCCAGGTTTTGATTGTTGACGAGGTGCATGAGAGACACCTCCACTGTGACTTCCTCCTGGGAGTACTGCGCTCCCTCCTGGCCGCCCGCCCCGACCTCCGCCTGGTCCTCATGTCCGCCACCATCAACATCAAACTCTTCTCCAACTACTTTAATACTGCACCTGTGCTGCAGGTCCCAGGCAGGCTCTTCCCTATACAGGTGAGTGGACAAACACATTTTAAACCTCTCCTCCTGGAACCCCCTTCAGACATTTTCACATGTTTTGTTGTTGCCCTGAACTAGCTCACCTGATTGACCTAGTCAAGGGGCTTGATGATTAGTTGACAAGTGGAATCAGGTGTGCTCTGGAATAGTTCAAATACATGGAACGGCTTGGGGTTCCCAGGGAGAGGTTTGAAAACCTCTGGACTAGGCTATGTCATAGGGATAGGAGTAGGCAGTACTTAAGAGATATTGTGTAATGTCTAGCAAACTGCAGATCCTATCTGTGGTTACGAATGCCCACCATAAGCTTTAGTGACAGTCAAGAAAAGCACAATCCTTGCATTCATAGCTCTGCCTTCCATTCATAGCTCTGCCTTCCATTCATAGCTCTGCCTTCCATTCATAGCTCTGCCTATGAATTCTAAAGTGGTTAGGCCTACATTTCTCTAGTCCTATTTTTCATTCTGCCAAACAAAGTGGCAGGGTCAGGCTGTTGAAATTAAAGATTGGGCCTTTCAGTGACAGCTGTTGTTTAATATATAGTAATGATTGGGCCTTTCAGTGACAGCTGTTGTTTAATAAATAGTAATGAATGGGCCTTTCAGTGACAGCTGTTGTTTAATACACTGCTCAAAAAAATAAAGGGAACACTTAAACAACACAATGTAACTCCAAGTCAATCACACTTCTGTGAAATCAAACTGTCCACTTAGGAAGCAACACTGATTGACAATACATTTCACATGCTGTTGTGCAAATGGAATAGACAACAGGTGGAAATTATAGGCAATTAGCAAGACACCCCCAATAAAGGACTGGTTTTGCAGGTGGTGACCACAGACCACTTCTCAGTTCCTAAGCTTCCTGGCTGATGTTTTGGTCACTTTTGAATGCTGGCGGTGCTTTCACTCTAGTGGTAGCATGAGACGGAGTCTACAACCCACACAAGTGGCTCAGGTAGTGCAGCTCATCCAGGATGGCACATCAATGCGAGCTGTGGCAAGAAGGTTTGCTGTGTCTGTCAGCGTAGTGTCCAGAGCATGGAGGCGCTACCAGGAGACAGGCCAGTACATCAGGAGACGTGGAGGAGGCCGTAGGAGGGCAACAACCCAGCAGCAGGACTGCTACCTCCGCCTTTGTGCAAGAAGGAGCAGGAGGAGCACTGCCAGAGCCCTGCAAAATGACCTCCAGCAGGCCACAAATGTGCATGTGTCTGCTCAAACGGTCAGAAACAGACTCCATGAGGGTGGTATGAGGGCCCGACGTCCACAGGTGGGGGTTGTGCTTACAGCCCAACACCGTGCAGGACGTTTGGCATTTGCCAGAGAACACCAAGATTGGCAAATTCGCCACTGGCGCCCTGTGCTCTTCACAGATGAAAGCAGGTTCACACTGAGCACATGTGACAGACGTGACAGAGTCTGGAGATGCCGTGGAGAACGTTCTGCTGCCTGCAACATCCTCCAGCATGACCGGTTTGGCGGTGGGTCAGTCATGGTGTGGGGTGGCATTTCTTTGGGGGGCCGCACAGCCCTCCATGTGCTCGCCAGAGGTAGCCTGACTGCCATTAGGTACCGAGATGAGATCCTCAGACCCCTTGTGAGACCATATGCTGGTGCGGTTGGCCCTGGGTTCCTCCTAATGCAAGACAATGCTAGACCTCATGTGGCTGGAGTGTGTCAGCAGTTCCTGCAAGAGGAAGGCATTGATGCTATGGACTGGCCCGCCCGTTCCCCAGACCTGAATCCAATTGAGCACATCTGGGACATCATGTCTCGCTCCATCCACCAACGCCACGTTGCACCACAGACTGTCCAGGAGTTGGCGGATGCTTTAGTCCAGGTCTGGGTGGAGATCCCTCAGGAGACCATCCGCCACCTCATCAGAAGCATGCCCAGGCGTTGTAGGGAGGTCATACAGGCACGTGGAGGCCACACACACTACTGAGCCTCATTTTGACTTGTTTTAAGGACATTACATCAAAGTTGGATCAGCCTGTAGTGTGGTGTTCCACTTTAATTTTGAGGGTGACTCCAAATCCAGACCTCCATGGGTTGATGAATTTGATTTCCATTGATAATTTTTGTGTGATTTTGTTGTCAGCACATTCAACTATGTAAAGAAAAAAGTATTTAATAAGATTATTTCATTCATTCAGATCTAGGATGTGTTATTTTAGTGTTCCCTTAATTTTTTTGAGCAGTGTATATAGTAATGATTGGGCCTTTCAGTGACAGCTGTTGTTTAATATACACTACCAGTCAAAAGTTTGGACGCACCTACTCATTCAAGGGTTTTTCTTTATTTTTACAATTGTTTACATTGTAAAATAATAGTGAAGACATCAAAACTATGAATAACACATTATACTTGAGATTCTTTAAATAGCCACCCTTTGCCTTGATGACAGCTTTGCACACTCTTGGCATTCTCTCAACCAGCTTCATGAGGTAGTCACCTGGAATGCATTTCAATTAACAGGTGTGCCGCCTTAAAAGTTAATTTGTGGAATTTCTTTCTTTCTTAATGTGTTTGAGCCAATCAGTTGTGTTGTGACAAGGTGGGGGGGTATATAGAAGATAGCCCTATTTGGTAAAATTCTAAGTCCATATTATGGCAAGAACAGCTCAAATAAGCAAAGCGAATCGACAGTCCATCATTACTTTAAGACATGATGGACAGTCAATACGGAACATTTCTTCAAGTGCAGTCACAAAATCCATCAAGCGCTGTGATGAAACTGGCTCTCATGAGGACCACTACAGGAATGGAAGACGCAGAGTTACCTCTGCTGCAGAGGATACGTTCATTAGAGTTACCAACGTCAGAAATTGTAGGCCAAATAAATGCTTCACAGAGTTCAAGTAACAGACACATCTCAACATCAACTGTTCAGAGGAGACTGTGTGAATCAGGCCTTCATGGTCGAATTGCTGCAAAGAAACCACTACTAAAGGACACCAATAAGAAGAAGAGACCTGCTTGGGCCAAGAAACACGAGCAATGGACATTAGACCGGTGGAAGTTTGTCCTTTGGTCTGGAGTCCAAATTTGAGATTTTTGGTTCCAACCGCTGTGTCTTTGTGAGACGCGGTGTGGGTGAACGGATGATCTCCGCATGTGTATTTCCCACCGTAAAGCATGGAGGAGGAGGTGTTATGGTGTGGGGGTGCTTTGCTGGTGACACTGTCTGTAATTTATTTAGAATTAAATTCACACTTAACCAGCATGGCTACCACAGCATTCTGCAGCGATACGCCATCCCATCTGGTTTGGGCTTAGTGGGACTATCATTTGTTTTTCAACAGGACAATGACCCAACACACCTCCAGGCTGTGTAAGGGCTATTTGACCAAGAAGGAGAGTGATGGAGTGCTGCATCAGATGACCTGGCCTCCACAATCCCCCGACCTCAACCCAATTGAGATGGTTTGGGATGAGTCGGACGGCAGAGTGAAGGAAAAGCAGCCAACAAGTGCTCAGCATATGTGGGAACTCCTTCAAGACTGTTGGAAAAGCATTCCAGGTGAAGCTGGTTGAGAGAATGCCAAGAGTGTACAAAGCTGTCATCAAGGCAAAGGGTGGTTATTTGAAGAACCTCAAATATAAAATATTTTTTGATTTGTTTAACACTTTTCTGGTTACTACATGATTCCATATGTGTTATTTCATAGTTTTGATGTCTTCACTATTATTCTACAATGTACAAATAAAGAAAAACCCTTGAATGAGTAGGTGTGTCCAAACCTTTGACTGGTACTGTATATTAATGTCTCTTCTTAACCACTCTTCCCTGTCTCTCCCAGTGACGTCCAGGAACTCACTTTTCTTCTATGGCTGAGTCCCACCCTATTCCCTATATACAGTGACGGAAAAAAGTATTTGATCCCCTGCTGATTTTGTACGTTTACCTACTGACAAAGAAATGCTCAGAAGAAGTCTGTAATTTTAATGGTAGGTTTATTTGAACAGTGAGAGACAGAATAACAACAACAAAATCCAGAAAAACGCATGTCAAAAATGTTATAAATTGATTTGCATTTTAATGAGGGAAATAAGTATTTGACCCCCTCTCAATCAGAAAGATTTCCTGCTCCCAGGTGTCTTTTATACAGGTAACGAGCTGAGATTAGGAGCACACTCTTAAAGGGAGTGCTCCTAATCTCAGTTTGTTACCTGTATAAAAGACACCTGTCCACAGAAGCAATCAATCAATCAGATTCCAAACTCTCCACCATGGCCAAGACCAAAGAGCTCTCCAAGGATGTCAGGGACAAGATTGTAGACTTACACAAGGCTGGAATGGGCTACAAGACCATCGCCAAGCAGCTTGGTGAGAAGGTGACAACAGTTGGTGCGATTATTCACAAATGGAAGAAACACAAAATAACTGTCAATCTCCCTCGGCCTGGGGCTCCATGCAAGATCTCACCTTGTGGAGTTGCAATGATCATGAGAACGGTGAGGAATCAGCCCAGAACTACACGGGAGGATCTTGTCAATGATCTCAAGGCAGCTGGGACCATGGTCACCAAGAAAACAATTGGTAACACACTATGCTGTGAAGGACTGAAATCCTGCAGCGCCCGCAAGGTCCCCTTGCTCAAGAAAGCACATATACAGGCCCGTCTGAAGTTTGCCAATGAACATCTGAATGATTCAGAGGAGAACTGGGTGAAAGTGTTGTGGTCAGATGAGACCAAAATGGAGCTCTTTGGCATCAACTCAACTCGCCGTGTTTGGAGGAGGAAGAATGCTGCCTATGACCCCAAGAACACCATTCCCACCGTCAAAGATGGAGGTAGAAACATTATGCTTTGGGGGTGTTTTTCTGCTAAGGGGACAGGACAACTTCACTGCATCAAAGGGACGATGGACGGGGCCATGTACCGTCAAATCTTGGGTGAGAACTTCCTTCCCTCAGCCAGGGCATTGAAAATGGGTCGTGGATGGGTATTCCAGCATGACAATGACCCAAAACACACGGCCAAGGCAACAAAGGAGTGGCTCAAGAAGGAGCACATTAAGGTCCTGGAGTGGCCTAGCCAGTCTCCAGACCTCAATCCCTTAGAAAATCTGTGGAGGGAGCTGATGGTTCGAGTTGCCAAACGTCAGCCTCAAAACCTTAATGACTTGGAGAAGATCTGCAAAGAGGAGTGGGACAAAATCCCTCCTGAGATGTGTGCAAACCTGGTGGCCAACTACAAGAAACATCTGACCTCTGTTATTGCCAACAAGGGTTTTTCCACCGAGTACTAAGTCATGTTTTGCAGAGGTGTCAGATACTTATTTCCCTCATTAAAATGCAAATCAATTTATAATATTTTTGACATGTGTTTTTCTGGATTTTTTTGTTGTTATTCTGTCTCTCACTGTTCAAATAAACCTACCATTAAAATTATAGACTGATCATGTCTTTGTCAGTGGGCAAACGTACAAAATCAGCAGGGGATCAAATACTTTTTTCCCTCACTGTAGTGCACTACTTTTGACCAGAAGGATTATGGTGTCATTTGGGATGCAGACTATATCACCCTCCTGTCTCTGTTTGATGTGTAGGTGATCTACCAGCCCACCCCACCAGAGGAGCAGCCGTCCCGCTCTGAGAAGTTGGACCCCCGGCCATACCTCCGGGTGCTGCAGGGCATCGACCAGCGCTACCCGCCCGAGGAGAGGGGCGACCTGCTCCTGTTCCTCAGCGGCGTGGCAGAGATATCCACCATCTTGGAGGCATGCCAGGCCTACGCCACACACACCAAGCGCTGGATCGTCCTGCCCCTCCACAGCACCCTGTCCCTGGTACAGCAGGATAAGGTACAGTAACAGTACCCTAACACTGGCACGGCAGGATAAGGTACAGTAACAGTACCCTAATACTGGCACGGCAGGATAAGGTAACAGTACAGTATAATAAGGTACAGCAGGATAAGGTACAGTACCAGTACAGCAGGATAAGGTACAGTAACAGTACCCTAATACTGGCACGGCAGGATAAGGTACAGTAACAGTACCCTAATACTGGCACGGCAGGATAAGGTCCAGTAACAGTACCCTAATACTGGTACGGCAGGATAAGGTACAGTGACAGTACAGTAGGATAAGGTACATTAAAAGTACAGTAAGATAAGGAACAGTACCAGTACAGCAGGATAAGGTAACAGTACAGTATAATAAGGTACAGTAGGATAAGGTACAGTAACAGTACCCTAACACTGGTACAGCAGGATAAATTACAGTAACAGTACAGTAGGATAAGGTACAACAGAATACGGTACAATAACAGTACAGCAGGATAAGGTACAGTAACAGTACAGTAGGATATGGTACAGTACCATTACAGCAGGATAAGGTACAGTAACAGTACCCTAACACTGGTACAGTAGGATAAGGTACAGCAACAGTACAGCATAAGGTACAGTAACAGTAAAGTAGGATAAGGTACAGTAACAGTACCCTAACACTGGTACAGTAGAATAAGGTACGGTAACAGTACAGCAGGATAAGGTACAGTAACAGTACCCTAACACTGGTACAGTAGAATAAGGTACGGTAACAGTACAGCAGGATAAGGTACAGTACAGTAGGATAAGGTACAGTAACAGTACAGCAGGATAGGGTACAGTACAGCAGAATAAGGTACAGTAACAGTACAGCAGGATAAGATACAGTAACAATACCCTAACACTGGTACGGTAGATTAAGGTACAGCAGAATACGGTACAGTAACAGTACAGAAGGATAAGGAACAGTAACAGTACAGCAGGATAAGGTATAGTAACAGTACAGCAGGATAAGGTACATTAACAGTACAGAAGGATAAGGCACAGTAACAGTACAGCAGGATAAGGTACAGTAACAGTATAGCAGGATAAGGTACAGTAACAGTATAGCAGGATAAGGTACAGTAACAGTACAGCAGGATAAGGCACTGTAACAGTACAGCGGGATAAAGTACAGTAACAGCAGGATGAGGTACGGTAACGGTACAGTAGGATAGCTACAGTAACGGTACAGCAGGATAATGTACAGTAACAGTACAGCAGGATAAGGTATAGTAACAGTACAGCAGCATAAGGTACATTAACAGTACAGAAGGATAAGGCACAGTAACAGTACAGAAGGATAAGGTACAGTAACAGTACAGCAGGATACGGTACAGTAACAGTACAATAGGATAAGGTACAGCAACAGTACATCAGGATAAGGTACAGTAAAGCACAGCAGGATAATGTACAGTAACAGTACGGCAGGATAAGGTACAGTAGCAGTAGGATCAGGTACAGTAACCGTACGGTAGGATAAGGTGCAGTAACAGTACAGTGGGATAAGGTACAGTAACAGTACAGTAGGATACGGTACAGTAACAGTAGGATAAGGTACAGTAACAGTACAGCAGGATAAGGCACTGTAACAGTACAGCAGGATAAGGCACTGTACCCGTACAGCAGGATAAGGTACAGTAACAGTACAGCAGGATAAGGTACAGTAACAGCACAGAAGGATAAGGCACAGTAACAGTACAGCGGGATAAGGTACAGTAAAAGTACAGCAGGATAAGATACAGTAACAGCACAGCAGGATAAGATACAGTAGCAGTACAGTAGGATAAGCTACAGTAGAAGTAAAGTAGGATAAGGAACAGGAACAGTACAGCAGGATAATGGACAGTAACTGTACAGTAGGATAAGGTACAGTACCAGTACAGCAGGATAAGGTACTGTAACAGTACAGCAGGATAATGGACAGGAACAGTACAGCAGGATAAAGTATAGTAACAGTACAGCAGGATAAGGTACAGTAACTACAGCAGGATAAGGTACAGTAACAGTACAGCAGGATAAGGCACAGTAACAGTACAGTAGGATAAGGTACAGTAACAGTACAGAAGGATAAGGCACAGTAACAGTACAGCAGGATAAGGTACAGGAACAGCAGGATAAGGTACAGTAACAGTACAGCAGGATAAGGAACAGCGACAGTAGGATAAGGTACAGCAACAGCACATCAGGATAAGGTACAGCAATAGTAGGATAAGGTACAGTAACAGCAGGATAAGGTACAGTAACAGCAGGATAAGGTACAGTAACAGCAGGATAAGGTACAGTAACAGTACAGCAGGATAAGGAACAGCGACAGTAGGATAAGGTACAGCAACAGCACATCAGGATAAGGTACAGCAACAGTAGGACAAGGTACAGTAACAGTACAGCGGGATAAGGTACAGTAACAGTAACAGCAGGATAAGGTACAGCGACAGTAGGATAAGGTACAGCAACAGCACATCAGGATAAGGTACAGCGACAGTAGGATAAGGTACAGCAACAGCACATCAGGATAAGGTACAGCAATAGTAGGATAAGGTACAGTAACAGCAGGATAAGGTACAGTAACAGCAGGATAAGGTACAGTAACAGCAGGATAAGGTACAGTAAGAGCACCCTGACACACTGAGCTCAATTCACAGTTCACAGACCCATATTTATGAATCTGGGACAGTCTATGGGCAGGTATATGGGCAGGTGGACATCCATGCTGGATGGCTTACAATAAGGCTTTTATCAGAATGTTACCATTGCATTGGGGCTGATCTAAAACATGGAACATACATCACCTCTTATTAACTGTGTATCTTATGTTCTGTCTGTAGGTGTTTGACATCTCTCCTCCAGGAGTGAGGAAGTGTATCATCTCTACCAACGTAGCAGAGACATCAGTCACCATCGACGGGGTGCGCTTCGTAGTCGACTCAGGTAAGGGAACCAAAGCACTAACTGGAACTACTGGGAGGAGCCAGGTAAATCTCATCATTCTGTCAATCCGGGAAAAACCAGACAAAAGCTTATTTGAAGATCTCACCTATTCGGTCCATGAACAGAACCGTGTTGCTGTGTGCTACTTTCACTGAATCAAATAGAACAATAACAATGTGTTACGTCTGTATGTGTCCTCCAGGCAAGGTGAAGGAGATGAGTTTTGACCCGAAGGCTAAGATGCAGCGTCTGCAGGAGTTCTGGATCAGTCGAGCCAGTTCAGAGCAGAGGAAAGGCCGAGCAGGCAGGACAGGTCCGGGGGTGTGTTACCGGCTCTACTCTGAGTCTGACTACGAGGCCTTCGCACCTTACCCCGTCCCAGAGATACACAGGGTGGCCCTGGACTCCCTCGTACTACAGGTATTATAACCCCTAACCCTTCGCACCTTACCCCGTCCCAGAGATACACAGGGTGGCCCTGGACTCCCTCGTACTACAGGTATTATAACCCCTAATCCTTTGCACCTTACCCCGTCCTAGAGATACACAGGGTGGCTCTGGACTCCCTCGTACTACAGGTATTATAACCCCTAATCCTTCGCACCTTACCCCGTCCCAGAGATACACAGGGTGGCTCTGGACTCCCTCGTACTACAGGTATTATAACCCCTAACCCTTCGCACCTTACCCCGTCCCAGAGATACACAGGGTGGCCCTGGACTCCCTCGTACTACAGGTATTATAACCCCTAATCCTTTGCACCTTACCCCGTCCCAGAGATACACAGGGTGGCTCTGGACTCCCTCGTACTACAGGTATTATAACCCCTAACCCTTCGCACCTTACCCCGTCCTAGAGATACACAGGGTGGCTCTGGACTCCCTCGTACTACAGGTATTATAACCCCTAACCCTTCGCACCTTACCCCGTCCCAGAGATACACAGGGTGGCTCTGGACTCCCTCGTACTACAGGTATTATAACCCCTAACCCTTCGCACCTTACCCCGTCCCAGAGATACACAGGGTGGCTCTGGACTCCCTCGTACTACAGGTACTGAACGACTGAAATCCCTCTAAACTTTTCTGGTTTTCTGTTCCCTATAGTTACTTCTGCATGCCAAAGGATTCTGTACCGTTTATCCTGCTGTACTGCTACTGTTCTCTGTCCTCACAGATGAAGAGTATGAGTCTGGGAGACCCGCGGTCCTTTGTGTTCATCGACCCTCCTCCTGCGGCCAGTATCCAGACTGCAGTAACCTACCTCAGGGAACAGGGGGCGCTAGACGCTAGAGGAGAACTCACCTCTATAGGCAGCCTGCTGGCACAGCTACCTGTTGACGTGGTCATAGGTACGTCCCTCTGAAATACAGAGATGTCACTGTTGAACTGTTGTGACTGCTGCCATCCTGTACTGTGCCCCCTGAATAGGGCCATGAGGTTTTCCTGACCACATGACCTGAGCAGAGAAAACCTCCAGGCCCTAGTTATATTCTATTTATAAACCAGGAGCCCTAACCCATAAATCTGTGTGTGTGTGTGCATGTCAGATCTGGGTTCAAATACATTTGTTATTTAAATACTTATTTTCTGTGTATTTAAAGTATTTTCAAATAATGTGGCCTGAATCATCTAATGCTATTGGAAGTATTTGAAAGTATTTTCAAATAATTTCCTATAAATAACCTACTATATGAAAATATTTTCTAATACTTATTTCAAATACCTGGGTTAAATGTATTTGAGTCAGTGTATTTGAGTCAGTGTATTTCCAGATACGTTCCAATATTCAACTACTCGTCTTTTAAATACAAAATATCTGAATACTTACTTCCAATGTATGTGAAAGTAATTGAGATATTTGAAATAGTATTTGAACCCAGGTCTGGCATGTGTGTGTCCAGGTACAGTGGGGGAAAAAAGTATTTAGTCAGCCACCAATTGTGCAAGTTCTCCCACTTAAAAAGATGAGAGAGGCCTGTAATTTTCATCATAGGTACACGTCAACTATGACAGACAAATGGAGGGAAAAAAATCCAGAAAATCACATTGTAGGATTTTTAATGAATTTATTTGCAAATGATGGTGGAAAATAAGTATTTGGTCACCTACAAACAAGCAAGATTTCTGGCTCTCACAGACCTGTAACTTCTTCTTTAAGAGGCTAAAAAAATAAATAAATAAAGAATAGGCTCCTCTGTCCTCCACTCGTTACCTGTATTAATGGCACCTGTTTGAACTTGTTATCAGTATAAAAGACACCTGTCCACAACCTCAAACAGTCACACTCCAAACTCCACTATGGCCAAGACCAAAGAGCTGTCAAAGGACACCAGAAACAAAATTGTAGACCTGCACCAGGCTGGGAAGACTGAATCTGCAATAGGTAAGCAGCTTGGTTTGAAGAAATCAACTGTGGGAGCAATTATTAGGAAATGGAAGACATACAAGACCACTGATAATCTCCCTCGATCTGGGGCTCCACGCAAGATCTCACCCCGTGGGGTCAAAATGATCACAAGAACGGTGAGCAAAAATCCCAGAACCACACGGGGGGACCTGCAGAGAGCTGGGACCAAAGTAACAAAGCCTACCATCAGTAACACACTACGCCGCCAGGGACTCAAATCATGCAGTGCAAGATGTGTCCCCCTGCTTAAGCCAGTACATGTCCAGGCCCGTCTGAAGTTTGCTAGAGTGCATTTGGATGATCCAGAAAAGGATTGGGAGAATGTCATATGGTCAGATGAAACCAAAATATAACTTTTTGGTAAAAACTCAACTCGTCGTGTTTGGAGGACAAAGAATGCTGAGTTGCATCCAAAGAACACCATACCTACTGTGAAGCATGGGGGTGGAAACATCATGCTTTGGGGCTGTTTTTCTGCAAAGGGACCAGGACGACTGATCCGTGTAAAGGAAAGAATGAATGGGGCCATGTATCATGAGATTTTGAGTGAAAACCTCCTTCCATCAGCAAGGGCATTGAAGATGAAACGTGGCTGGGTGTTTCAGCATGACAATGATCCCAAACACACCGCCCGGGCAACGAAGGAGTGGCTTCGTAATAAGCATTTCAAGGTCCTGGAGTGGCCTAGCCAGTCTCCACATCTCAACCCCATAGAAAATCTTTGGAGGGAGTTGAAAGTCCGTGTTGCCCAGCGACAGCCCCAAAACATCACTGCTCTAGAGGAGATCTGCATGGAGGAATGGGCCAAAATACCAGCAACAGTGTGTGAAAACCTTGTGAAGACTTACAGAAAACGTTTGACCTGTGTCATTGCCAACAAAGGGTATATAACAAAGTATTGAGAAACTTTTGTTATTGACCAAATACTTATTTTCCACCATAATTTGCAAATAAATTCATTACATATCCTACAATGTGATTTTCTGGATATTTTTTTCTCATTTTGTCTGTCATAGTTGACGTGTACCTATGATGAAAATTACAGGCCTCTCTCATCTTTTTAAGTGGTAGAACTTGCACAATTGGTGGCTGACTAAATACTTTTTTTCCCCACTGTAAGATGCTGGCGTCAATGTTTAACTTGGTGGAGCCAGTCCTGACCCTTAACCCCTGACCCTTAACCCCTAACCTCTAACCCTATACCTCTGTGTGTCCAGGTAAGATGCTGGTGCTGGGATCAGTGTTTAACTTGGTGGAGCCGGTGCTGACGGTGGCTGCTGCCCTCAGTGTCCAGTCCCCATTTCTCCGCTCGGCCCAACACAACCCCGACTGTGCCACAGCACGCCAGCCCCTGCACTCCAACCAGGGAGACCCCTTCACCCTGCTCAACACCTTCAACGCCTGGGTGCAGGTCAGCCAATCAGGACACAGAAAATATTTAGTCACCCTCTGTGCAAAGCCACTTACCTTACTTACATATTATAATGGAGAATTTAAGATCACTAAATATTCAATTTAGAGTGATTGACATAATGTGTAGCATATTAGTCTCTATAGACCCTGTTGTCAATACACTCCGGCCATCCAACCTGAATAAAATGGTGGAGTATGTACTGCAGGTGTCCGGGTGGTAATGTTTTATGTGTCTCCTCCAGGTGAAGGGAGAGCGGGGCGGTGCCAGCAGGAAGTGGTGCCGGAGGAGAGGACTGGAGGAACAGAGACTTTATGAGATGGTCAACCTACGAAGACAGTTCAAGGTAGGACAGACGCACCACACCTGAGACTAGTATGTCATAAACGTGTGTCTATTTTGTATGTTCTTCCCCCCCTCCCATCTTCTCTGTGGTCATTCGAGTCAGATCAGTTGTCTGTCGCAGAGAGATTGCTAGAGATCACTACTTGAAAATATCCCGTTTTTTACGTTGCATTGAGAACGCTCACCATTTTGAAGTAGTTCATGAAGGATCACATAATTCCATCCAGGTCATCAGGGGCGATCAGCCAATGAATTATACCTGGGAGTAAACATTCCATAACTGCAGGTGGCAGTAAATCCAAACAAGGCAGGAAACCACATGTTGACTCTGTTCTATTCAGCCATTACAATGAGCCCGTCCTCCTATAGCTCCTCCCACCAGCCTCCTCTGATATGTGCGTACACATGCAGACCGTACTTGCTACAAAGTTACAGAAACCAACAACTACACAAACTGAAATTGGGTACATTGTAAATGCAGTTCGCTAGCATTGATTTGTTTTTGCGGAGACATCTTTTTTGGGAGCATCTGATGATGACCTAACGTGGTGAGGGGATGAACTGTTGCAGTCATGACGCAAGTGGCGCTATGATTTCAAATCCTCCCACATGTTTCTAGTTTTACCAGCTGTTTTCAGCAACTGGTATTTTTTTTCTTTTGGGTTGTCATATTGGCAGGTTTGCTAGCAACAAACTATTTAGCTAGCTTCTAGTGTTTAATATGCAATGCGATCTCCTCGTAATTAACAGGCCTTGTTGACGAGTATCCTGACGAGAAGGAAAACCTTTCTAGCTCGGGCATTATCAGCTCATTGTTATGGATGTATCCAAATGAATGTCTGGCTGCAGAGGTCGTGACTGTGTTAGCCGTAGTTCGACATAAATATCGAACTAATCGAACGAACGACTGGGTCGCGTCTCTAGCAACCAAAAGATGAGAAAGTACGAATTTGTGTATATAAATTAATTTATACAACGGGTGGGTCTAATCCTGAATGCTGATTTGTTTAAAACCGCATTCAAATCAAATCAAATCCAAATGTATTTGCCACATGCGCCGAATACAACAGGTGCAGACATTACCGTGAAATGGTTGCTTACAGCCCTTAACCAACAATGCATTTATTTCTTAATAAAAAAGTAAAATATAACAACAACAACAAAAAAGTGTTGAGAAAAAAAGAGCAGAAGTAAAATAAAATAACAGTAGGGAGGCTATATACAGGGGGGTACCGGTGCAGAGTCAATGTGCGGGGGCACCGGCTAGTTGAGGTAGTTGAGGTAATATGTACATGTGGGTAGAGTTAAAGTGACTATGCATAAATAATTAACAGAGTAGCAGCAGCGTAAAAGGATGGGGTGGGGGGGGGGGGCAGTGCAAATAGTCCGGGTAGCCATGATTAGCTGTTCAGGAGTCTTATGGCTTGGGGGTAGAAGCTGTTGAGAAGTCTTTTGGACCTAGACTTGGCACTCCGGTACCGCTTGCCGTGCGGTAGCAGAGAGAACAGTCTATGACTAGGGTGGCTGGAGTCTTTGACAATTTTGAGGGCCTTCCTCTGACACCGCCTGGATGGCAGGAAGCTTGGCCCCAGTGATGTACTGGGCCGTACGCACTACCCTCTGTAGAGCCTTGCGGTCGGAGGCCGAGCAGTTGCCATACCAGGCGGTGATGCAACCAGTCAGGATGCTCTCGATGGTGCAGCTGAATAACTTTTTGAAGATCTGAGGACCCATGCCAAATCTTTTCAGTCTCCTGATGGGGAATAGGCTTTGTCGTGCCCTCTTCACAACTGTCTTGGTGTGTTTGGACCATGATAGTTCGTTGGTGATGTGGACACCAAGGAACTTGAAGCTCTCAACCTGTTCCACTACAGCCCCGTCGATGAGAATGGGGGCGTGCTCAGTCCTCTTTTTTTCCTGTAGTCCACAATCATCTCCTTTGTCTTGATCACGTTGAGGGAGAGGTTGTTGTCCTGGCACCACACGGCCAGGTCTCTGACCTCCTCCCTATAGGCTGTCTCATCGTTGTCGGTGATCAGGCCTACCACTGTTGTGTCGTCTGCAAACTTAATGATGGTGTTGGAGTCGTGCCTGGCCATGCAGTCGTGGGTGAACAGGGAGTACAGGAGGGGACTGAGCACGCACCCCTGAGGGGTCCCCGTGTTGAGGATCAGCGTGGCAGATGTGTTGTTACCTACCCTTACCACCTGGGGGCGGCCCGTCAGGAAGTCCAGGATCCAGTTGCAGAGGGAGGTGTGTAGTCCCAGGATCCTTAGCTTAGTGATGAGCTTTGAGGGCACTATGGTGTTGAACGCTGAGCTGTAGTCAATGAATAGCATTCTCATGTAGGTGTTCCTCTTGTCCAGGTGGGAAAGGGCAGTGTGGAGTGCAATAGAGATTGCATCATCTGTGGATCTGTTGGGGCGGTATGCAAATTGGAGTGGGTCTAGGGTTTCTGGGATAATGGTGCTGATGTGAGCCATGACCAGCCTTTCAAAGCCCTTCATGGCTACAGACGTGAGTGCTACGGGTCAGTAGTCATTTAGGCAAGGTTACCTTAGTTACCTTAGTGTTCTTGGGCACAGGGACTATGGTGGTCTGCTTGAAACATGTTGGTATTACAGACTCAGTCAGGGACAGGTTGAAAATGTCAGTGAAGACACTTGCCAGTTAGTCATTCCAGCTGGTGTCTATTCCACAAGTTACCACCGGCTAAATCTATTATGTTAAAATACATATTTACTCTGTTCCATCTGACTGCCCAATCCACTGTCTCATCAACCCAGACAGGCAAGTTATAAACTTGATCGCCACTATAAAGAGCATCTAGACATTATCTCACATTTCTTTTAAACTAACATTTAGTTTTCAACAGCGGATATTTATATAAACCTTGCTGTCTGTCTCTACGACATTTGCAACATTGTTTCAATATTCAAATTCGATCTCCAGCTGTATAGTTTAAACTAGCTGCACTTCATTTCGTTTGACCTTTTTTCAATTGACATTTCTTTGTATATATCCATAAAAATGATACCAGCTGATTCATGATTTCGACTGGCTGAGAAACATTGCCTGCCTGTCTGTCTCGTCCCGACTCCCGACACGTTCATTACTATGGGACAGCTGGAGATCGAATTTGAATATTGAAACAATGTTGCAAATGTGAGACAGACAGCAAGGTTTATACAAATCTCTGAAAACTAAATGTTAGTCTAAAAGAAATGTGAGATCATGTCTAGATACTCTTTATAGTGGAGATCAAGTTTATAACTTGCCTGGGCTGGGCTGATGAGACAGTGGATTGGGCAGTCAGATGGAACAGAGTAAATAGGTATTTTAACATAATAGATTTAGCCGGTGGTAACTTGTGGAATAGTTACCAGCTGGAATGCGGTTTTAACCAATCAGCATTCAGGTTTAGACCGACCCGTTGTATAACTGGCAACAAGCAAGGGATAAGAATGTTGCTTGGCAACGGTATATAAAGAACGAAGGACTGGGTCGCGTATGTAAATATCGAACTAATCGAACGAACGACTTGGTTGCGTCTCTAGCAACCAAAATATGAAAAAGTATGAATTCGCTGATAGAAATGGAAATATCAACGAAAATAAGTATCTCTACTGGTACGTGTGCTTTCATATTGTTTTCTTTGGCAACTGTGGTATAAGCAGGATAAGGGCCTCCGTTCTGTACATTACCTTGGAAAAAAATAACTCGGTTCCGCTGCGTCGTCTATTATTTCCAAGGTAATGTACAGAAAGTCGGCGTTTATCCCCTTACGTGTTCCCTGCCTGGTGTGTGGTAACAGGAGCTGTTGCGTAGCCATGGTCTGTTGGAGGTGCTGGAGGAGAGGGCTCCCTCTGGTGGCGAGCGCGGGAAGCGCAGGGAGAGGTTGACCGAGAGGAGGAAGTTACACCAGCTGAAGAGAGAGCATGACCTGGCAGAGGGCGGCAGGAGGAAGGTCCTAAGACTAGAGGAGGGCCAGGACGGGGATGGGGATTCGGGGTCGGACACAGAGCAGGGCACGACGGGACGGGACGGGAAGGACAAGGAGCAGACAGGGGGACACAACCTGGACATACAGGTGAGGAGGACATCACTGTGGACGGAGCCATGGCAACAGACCAGTTGGTTACACTGTCAAATGACCTTCATTAATAAGATAAATGCTTAAATGATATTGTCTATAAATGCATATGAATTTAATCCTCACAAATGTTTATACCACTTATAGATATTAAAACATATCTGTAATATCTGTCTTGAACCCGCCCCTACAGGAAGTGAAGTTCAAGCTTCGCCACAACGTGTCAGAGCTCCAGGAAGCGGCGTCGGCCAGCCAGGACCTGTCGTCAAGGCAACAAGCCCTTCTGAAGCTGCTGCTTTGTCGAGGCCTTTACCCCCAGCTGGCACTGCCAGACGAACACAACGCCAACCGCAAGGACTCAGAACAGGTGTGTGAGCGTGTGTGAACGGGAGTGTATGTGTGAGCGTGTGAGTGATGATAATGGCCCTGTCTCCTATAGGTGTTCCACACCCGTAACAAGCAGGGGGTAGTGATCCACCCCACCAGTGTGTTTGCAAGCGACCCAGAGGTGCTGCACGTCCCCGAGGAGGGGAACAGAGAGGGACCTGATAAGGGGGAGAGCAGTAGACACCAGCTCCTAGCCTTCGTTACTCTACTAGAGACCAACAAGCCTTATGTATCCAACTGTGTCAGAGTCCCAGCCCTGCAGGTCAGTACTGTGTCAGTCCCAGCCCTGCAGGTCAGTAATGTGTCAGTCCCAGCCCTGCAGGTCAGTACTGTGTCAGTCCCAGCCCTGCAGGTCAGTACTGTGTCAGAGTCCCAGCCCTGCAGGTCAGTACTGTGTCAGTCCCAGCCCTGCAGGTCAGTAATGTGTCAGTCCCAGCCCTGCAGGTCAGTACTGTGTCAGTCCCAGCCCTGCAGGTCAGTACTGTGTCAGTCCCAGCCCTGCAGGTCAGTACTGTGTCAGTCCCAGCCCTGCAGGTCAGTACTGTGTCAGTCCCAGCCCTGCAGGTCAGTACTGTGTCAGTCCCAGCCCTGCAGGTCAGTACTGTGTCAGTCCCAGCCCTGCAGGTCAGTACTGTGTCAGTCCCAGCCCTGCAGGTCAGTACTGTGTCAGTCCCAGCCCTGCAGGTCAGTACTGTGTCAGTCCCAGCCCTGCAGGTCAGTACTGTGTCAGTCCCAGCCCTGCAGGTCAGTACTGTGTCAGTCCCAGCCCTGCAGGTCAGTACTGTGTCAGTCCCAGCCCTGCAGGTCAGTACTGTGTCAGTCCCAGCCCTGCAGGTCAGTACTGTGTCAGTCCCAGCCCTGCAGGTCAGTACTGTGTCAGTCCCAGCCCTGCAGGTCAGTACTGTGTCAGTCCCAGCCCTGCAGGTCAGTACTGTGTCAGTCCCAGCCCTGCAGGTCAGTACTGTGTCAGTCCCAGCCCTGCAGGTCAGTACTGTGTCAGTCCCAGCCCTGCAGGTCAGTACTGTGTCAGTCCCAGCCCTGCAGGTCAGTACTGTGTCAGTCCCAGCCCTGCAGGTCAGTACTGTGTCAGTCCCAGCCCTGCAGGTCAGTACTGTGTCAGTCCCAGCCCTGCAGGTCAGTACTGTGTCAGTCCCAGCCCTACAGGTCAGTACTGTGTCAGTCTCTGCAGCTATTGTGCTCGATGCCTGACAAAGATCCACCTTTAGAATGAAGTGTTATCAGCATCACAGGTGGTTTAGTAGCACAGCTTGTATTGTTTCTGTATGCAACGTTCCTCTCCTTGTATAACGTGTCCTGACTGCACTGTCTGTTCCTGTCCCCTCCCAGGCCCTGTTGCTGGTAGCTAATTCCTTGGACAGTAACGCTGACTGTACCAGGCTGGTGGTGGACGGCTGGTTGGAGGTAGGGCTGACAGGAGAAGGGGCTCTGAAGGTTCTGTCCTCCTCCCTCAGCCTCAGGGCTGACTGGGAGCGCCTCCTGCTAGCCCAGCTGGGACAGGGCACCCTGGGGGCCGGAGCGGGGAGCAGGTCCAAGGCTGGGGGAGGAGAGGGGCTGGGGGTGCCTGGCCTCTCCCGTAAAGACCTGGAGAAACTCAGTGAAGGACTGGTCCGCTTCCTGCTGTACACCGAGGTACAGTCACACAACACCTCACCCTTTACACTGAGGTAGAGGACTTTATAGTATGGTACTTTTGGATTTAACAGTGATCTTTTAACTGTGGGTCCTAGTTGGAGCATAGAAACTAGGACTTTGTTTTTCCTACCATGTGACCTGACCAGGAAAAGCTCCTATCCGTAATCATCACACGTCCATCTTGTTTATTGTCTAGATAACATCAAGAGAACATCCCACTGAGGTGTCCGTCTGTCTGTCCGTCTGTCTGTCTGTCTGTCTTCTCTCCAGGTGAGCTACAGTCTACGTCGTCTGACAGGCCTGCAGGTACAGAACCTGTACGTAGGTCCCCAGCCCCAGACGGAGCTCTCCGAGCCCCACGCCCCAAACCCTCTTTTCCCTGGGGTGGAGGCACAGCCTGACCCCATCAAGGGAGGCCTCCGAGTCACCAAATACTTCACCTACAACTGCCTCACTGTGAGTAGAGCCAGATTATCATATTACCAACTTGGTAAAGATGGATAGAAGGGTTATGGGACAACTGACTCCACACTCCCAAGAACACATATAACAGTTTTAGCTTTGATTTAACCATCCAGATTAGTCAAAAACAACATGAGCTGACACACACCAATAAGTGTCATAACAGTGCTGAATATTGGAGAGTAAACCTTATGAAAAGAAGGTTAGTCGCACACTATATACACTCCAAACTATTTAATGGGTAAACCTCGGACCCAGTAAATTGTTGGGAGCATATAGAATGTGCAGCTTTCTTTCATTTCATCCAGTTTAAGGAACCAGATTTATCACGTTGTCTGAATGTTTAGCAAAGTTAGCTGGCAAATTTAGTGATCGTGATTTGGTGATCCACCCCTAAGGACCTGTACTGTAATGTCTGTAATGTGTCTGTGTCTGTACTGTAGTGTCTGTAATGTGTCTGTCCTGTAATGTGTCTGTACTGTAATGTGTCTGTACTGTAGTGTCTGTAATGTGTCTGTCCTGTAATGTGTCTGTCCTGTAATGTGTCTGTGTCTGTAATGTGTCTGTGTCTGTCCTGTAATGTGTCTGTCCTGTAATGTGTCTGTCCTGTAATGCGTCTGTCCTGTAATGTGTCTGTACTGTAATGTGTCTGTCCTGTAATGTGTCTGTACTGTAATGTGTCTGTCCTGTAATGTGTCTGTGTCTGTACTGTAATGCGTCTGTGTGTGTCCTGTAATGTGTCTGTACTGTAATGTGTCTGTACTGTAGTGTCTGTAATGTGTCTGTCCTGTAATGTGTCTGTCCTGTAATGTGTCTGTGTCTGTCCTGTAATGTGTCTGTCCTGTAATGTGTCTGTACTGTAATGCGTCTGTCCTGTAATGCGTCTGTCCTGTAATGTGTCTGTACTGTAATGCGTCTGTCCTGTAATGTGTCTGTACTGTCCTGTAATGCGTCTGTACTGTAATGCGTCTGTACTGTAATGTGTCTGTCCTGTAATGTGTCTGTCCTGTAATGTGTCTGTCCTGTAATGTGTCTGTGTCTGTCCTGTAATGCGTCTGTCCTGTAATGTGTCTGTACTGTAATGCGTCTGTCCTGTAATGTGTCTGTCCTGTAATGTGTCTGTCCTGTAATGTGTCTGTCCTGTAATGTGTCTGTGTCTGTCCTGTAATGCGTCTGTCCTGTAATGTGTCTGTCCTGTAATGTGTCTGTCCTGTAATGTGTCTGTGTCTGTCCTGTATTGCGTCTGTACTGTAATGTGTCTGTCCTGTAATGTGTCTGTGTCTGTCCTGTAATGTGTCTGTCCTGTAATGTGTCTGTGTCTGTCCTGTAATGTGTCTGTGTCTGTCCTGTAATGTGTCTGTCCTGTAATGTGTCTGTACTGTAATGCGTCTGTCCTGTAATGTGTCTGTACTGTCCTGTAATGCGTCTGTACTGTAATGCGTCTGTACTGTAATGTGTCTGTCCTGTAATGTGTCTGTCCTGTAATGTGTCTGTGTCTGTCCTGTAATGTGTCTGTCCTGTAATGTGTCTGTACTGTAATGCATCTGTCCTGTAATGTGTCTGTCCTGTAATGCGTCTGTACTGTAATGTGTCTGTCCTGTAATGTGTCTGTCCTGTAATGTGTCTGTGTCTGTCCTGTAATGTGTCTGTACTGTAATGCGTCTGTCCTGTAATGTGTCTGTACTGTCCTGTAATGCGTCTGTACTGTAATGCGTCTGTACTGTAATGCGTCTGTCCTGTAATGTGTCTGTACTGTCCTGTAATGCGTCTGTACTGTAATGCGTCTGTACTGTAATGTGTCTGTCCTGTAATGTGTCTGTGTCTGTCCTGTAATGCGTCTGTCCTGTAATGTGTCTGTACTGTAATGCGTCTGTCCTGTAATGTGTCTGTACTGTCCTGTAATGCGTCTGTACTGTAATGCGTCTGTACTGTAATGTGTCTGTCCTGTAATGTGTCTGTCCTGTAATGTGTCTGTCCTGTAATGTGTCTGTCCTGTAATGTGTCTGTGTCTGTCCTGTAATGCGTCTGTCCTGTAATGTGTCTGTACTGTAATGCGTCTGTCCTGTAATGTGTCTGTACTGTCCTGTAATGTGTCTGTCCTGTAATGTGTCTGTCCTGTAATGTGTCTGTCCTGTAATGCGTCTGTACTGTAATGTGTCTGTCCTGTAATGTGTCTGTGTCTGTCCTGTAATGTGTCTGTCCTGTAATGTGTCTGTGTCTGTCCTGTAATGTGTCTGTGTCTGTCCTGTAATGTGTCTGTACTGTAATGCGTCTGTCCTGTAATGTGTCTGTACTGTCCTGTAATGCGTCTGTACTGTAATGCGTCTGTACTGTAATGTGTCTGTCCTGTAATGTGTCTGTCCTGTAATGTGTCTGTGTCTGTCCTGTAATGTGTCTGTCCTGTAATGTGTCTGTACTGTAATGCATCTGTCCTGTAATGTGTCTGTCCTGTAATGTGTCTGTCCTGTAATGTGTCTGTGTCTGTCCTGTAATGCGTCTGTCCTGTAATGTGTCTGTACTGTAATGTGTCTGTGTCTGTCCTGTAATGTGTCTGTCCTGTAATGTGTCTGTCCTGTAATGCGTCTGTACTGTAATGTGTCTGTCCTGTAATGTGTCTGTGTCTGTCCTGTAATGTGTCTGTACTGTAATGTGTCTGTCCTGTAATGTGTCTGTCCTGTAATGTGTCTGTGTCTGTCCTGTAATGTGTCTGTGTCTGTCCTGTAATGTGTCTGTACTGTAATGTGTCTGTGTCTGTCCTGTAATGTGTCTGTACTGTAATGTGTCTGTCCTGTAATGTGTCTGTCCTGTAATGTGTCTGTCCTGTAATGTGTCTGTCCTGTAATGTGTCTGTCCTGTAATGTGTCTGTCCTGTAATGTGTCTGTCCTGTAATGTGTCTGTACTGTAATGTGTCTGTCCTGTAATGTGTCTGTCCTGTAATGTGTCTGTCCTGTAATGTGTCTGTCCTGTAATGCGTCTGTACTGTAATGTGTCTGTGTCTGTCCTGTAATGCTGTCTGTACTGTAATGTGTCTGTCCTGTAATGTGTCTGTCCTGTAATGTGTCTGTCCTGTAATGCGTCTGTCCTGTAATGTGTCTGTCCTGTAATGTGTCTGTCCTGTAATGTCTGTGTCTGTCCTGTAATGTGTCTGTCCTGTAATGTGTCTGTCCTGTAATGTGTCTGTACTGTAATGTGTCTGTCCTGTAATGTGTCTGTCCTGTAATGTGTCTGTCCTGTAATGTGTCTGTCCTGTAATGTGTCTGTCCTGTAATGTGTCTGTGTCTGTCCTGTAATGCGTCTGTCCTGTAATGTGTCTGTCCTGTAATGCGTCTGTACTGTAATGTGTCTGTCCTGTAAGTGTGTCTGTGTCTGTCCTGTAATGTGTCTGTACTGTAATGTGTCTGTCCTGTAATGTGGTCTGTACTGTAATGGGTCTGTACTGTAATGTCTGTTCCTGTCCTGTAATGTCTGTCCTGTAATGTGTCTGGTCCTGTAATGGTGTCTGTCCTGTAATGTGTCTGTCTGTAATGTGTCTGTGTCGGTCCTGTAATGCGTCTGTCCTGTAATGCGTCTGTCCTGTAATGTGTCTGTACTGTAATGTGTCTGTCCTGTAATGGTTCTGTCCTGTAATGTGTCTGTCCTGTAATGTGTCTGTACTGTAATGTGTCTGTGTCTGTCCTGTAATGTGTCTGTCCTGTAATGTGCTGTCTGTAATGTGTCTGTCCTGTAATGCGTCTGTCCTGTAATGTGTCTGTCCTGTAATGTGTCTGTGTCTGTCCTGTATGCGTTCCTGTCCTGTAATGTTCTGTACTGTAATGTGTCTGTCCTGTAATGTGTCTGTCCTGTAATGTGTCTGTCCTGTAATGTCGTCTGTCCTGTAATGTGTCTGTCCTGTAATGTGTCTGTGTCTGTCTGTAATGCGTCTGTCCTGTAATGTGTCTGTCCTGTAATGTGTCTGTCCTGTAATGTGTCTGTCCTGTAATGTGTCTGTCCTGTAATGTGTCTGTCCTGTAATGTGTCTGTCCTGTAATGTGTCTGTCCTGTAATGTGTCTGTACTGTAATGTGTCTGTCCTGTAATGTGTCTGTCCTGTAATGTGTCTGTCCTGTAATGTGTCTGTCCTGTAATGTGTCTGTCCTGTAATGTGTCTGTCCTGTAATGTGTCTGTGTCTGTCCTGTAATGTGTCTGTACTGTAATGTGTCTGTGTCTGTCCTGTAATGTGTCTGTCCTGTAATGTGTCTGTCCTGTAATGTGTCTGTCCTGTAATGTGTCTGTCCTGTAATGTGTCTGTCCTGTAATGTGTCTGTGTCTGTCCTGTAATGTGTCTGTCCTGTAATGTGTCTGTCCTGTAATGTGTCTGTCCTGTAATGTGTCTGTCCTGTAATGTGTCTGTCCTGTAATGTGTCTGTCCTGTAATGTGTCTGTCCTGTAATGTGTCTGTGTCTGTCCTGTAATGCGTCTGTCCTGTAATGTGTCTGTCCTGTAATGTGTCTGTCCTGTAATGTGTCTGTCCTGTAATGCGTCTGTCCTGTAATGTGTCTGACTGTAATGTGTCTGTCCTGTAATGTGTCTGTGTCTGTCCTGTAATGTGTCTGTCCTGTAATGTGTCTGTCCTGTAATGTGTCTGTCCTGTAATGTGTCTGTCCTGTAATGTGTCTGTCCTGTAATGTGTCTGTCCTGTAATGTGTCTGTACTGTAATGTGTCTGTCCTGTAATGTGTCTGTCCTGTAATGTGTCTGTCCTGTAATGTGTCTGTCTGTCCTGTAATGCGTCTGTCCTGTAATGTGTCTGTCCTGTAATGTGTCTGTACTGTAATGTGTCTGTCCTGTAATGTGTCTGTCCTGTAATGTGTCTGTCCTGTAATGTGTCGTCTGTCCTGTAATGCGTCTGTCCTGTAATGCGTCTGTCCTGTAATGTGTCTGTGTCTGTCCTGTAATGTGTCTGTCCTGTAATGCGTCTGTCCTGTAATGCGTCTGTCCTGTAATGTGTCTGTCCTGTAATGTGTCTGTCCTGTAATGTGTCTGTGTCTGTCCTGTAATGTGTCTGTCCTGTAATGTGTCTGTCCTGTAATGTGTCTGTCCTGTAATGGTGTCTGTACTGTAATGTGTCTGTACTGTAATGTGTCTGTCCTGTAATGTGTCTGTCCTGTAATGTGTCTGTCCTGTAATGTGTCTGTCTGTCCTGTAATGCGTCTGTTCTGTAATGGCGTCTGTCCTGTAATGTGTCTGTCCTGTAATGTGTCTGTGTCTGTCCTGTAATGTGTCTGTCCTGTAATGTGTCTGTACTGTAATGTGTCTGTCCTGTAATGTGTCTGTCCTGTAATGTGTCTGTCCTGTAATGTGTCTGTCCTGTAATGTGTCTGTCCTGTAATGTGTCTGTCCTGTAATGTGTCTGTCCTGTAATGTGTCTGTCCTGTAATGTGTCTGTCCTGTAATGCGTCTGTCCTGTAATGTGTCTGTCCTGTAATGTGTCTGTGTCTGTCCTGTAATGCGTCTGTCCTGTAATGTGTCTGTCCTGTAATGTGTCTGTCCTGTAATGTGTCTGTACTGTAATGTCTGTGTCTGTCCTGTAATGTGTCTGTACTGTAATGTGTCTGTCCTGTAATGTGTCTGTGTCTGTCCTGTAATGTGTCTGTGTCTGTCCTGTAATGCGTCTGTCCTGTAATGTGTCTGTCCTGTAATGTCGTCTGTCCTGTAATGTGTCTGTGTCTGTCCTGTAATGTGTCTGTCCTGTAATGTGTCTGTCCTGTAATGTGTCTGTCCTGTAATGTGTCTGTTCTGTCCTGTAATGTGTCTGTCCTGTAATGTGTCTGTCCTGTAATGTGTCTGTACTGTAATGTGTCTGTCTGTAATGTGTATGTGTCTGTCCTGTAATGTGTCTGTCCTGTAATGTGTCTGTACTGTAATGTGTCTGTGTCTACTGTAATGTGTCTGTCCTGTAATGTGTCTGTCCTGTAATGTGTCTGTCCTGTAATGTGTCTGTCCTGTAATGTGTCTGTCCTGTAATGTGTCTGTCCTGTAATGCGTCTGTACTGTAATGTGTCTGTGTCTGTCCTGTAATGTGTCTGTCCTGTAATGCGTCTGTCCTGTAATGTGTCTGTACTGTAATGTGTCTGTGTCTGTACTGTAATGTGTCTGTCCTGTAATGTGTCTGTCCTGTAATGTGTCTGTCCTGTAATGTGTCTGTACTGTAATGTGTCTGTCCTGTAATGTGTCTGTCCTGTAATGTGTCTGTCCTGTAATGTGTCTGTGTCTGTCCTGTAATGTGTCTGTACTGTAATGTGTCTGTGTCTGTCCTGTAATGTGTCTGTCCTGTAATGTGTCTGTGTCTGTCCTGTAATGTGTCTGTCCTGTAATGTGTCTGTCCTGTAATGTGTCTGTCCTGTAATGTGTCTGTGTCTGTCCTGTAATGTGTCTGTGTCTGTCCTGTAATGCGTCTGTCCTGTAATGCGTCTGTCCTGTAATGTGTCTGTCCTGTAATGTGTCTGTGTCTGTCCTGTAATGTGTCTGTGTCTGTCCTGTAATGTGTCTGTGTCTGTCCTGTAATGCGTCTGTCCTGTAATGTGTCTGTACTGTAATGTGTCTGTCCTGTAATGTGTCTGTCCTGTAATGCGTCTGTCCTGTAATGTGTCTGTACTGTAATGTGTCTGTCCTGTAATGTGTCTGTGTCTGTCCTGTAATGTGTCTGTCCTGTAATGTGTCTGTACTGTAATGTGTCTGTCCTGTAATGTGTCTGTACTGTAATGTGTCTGTCCTGTAATGTGTCTGTCCTGTAATGTGTCTGTACTGTAATGTGTCTGTCCTGTAATGCGTCTGTACTGTAATGTGTCTGTCCTGTAATGTGTCTGTGTCTGTCCTGTAATGCGTCTGTCCTGTAATGTGTCTGTCCTGTAATGTGTCTGTACTGTAATGCGTCTGTCCTGTAATGTGTCTGTCCTGTAATGTGTCTGTACTGTAATGTGTCTGTGTCTGTCCTGTAATGCGTCTGTCCTGTAATGCGTCTGTCCTGTAATGTGTCTGTGTCTGTCCTGTAATGTGTCTGTCCTGTAATGCGTCTGTCCTGTAATGCGTCTGTCCTGTAATGTGTCTGTCCTGTAATGTGTCTGTCCTGTAATGTGTCTGTGTCTGTCCTGTAATGCGTCTGTCCTGTAATGCGTCTGTACTGTAATGCGTCTGTCCTGTAATGTGTCTGTCCTGTAATGTGTCTGTACTGTAATGTGTCTGTGTCTGTCCTGTAATGCGTCTGTCCTGTAATGCGTCTGTACTGTAATGCGTCTGTCCTGTAATGCGTCTGTCCTGTAATGTGTCTGTGTCTGTCCTGTAATGCGTCTGTCCTGTAATGTGTCTGTACTGTAATGCGTCTGTCCTGTAATGTGTCTGTCCTGTAATGTGTCTGTACTGTAATGTGTCTGTGTCTGTCCTGTAATGCGTCTGTCCTGTAATGTGTCTGTCCTGTAATGTGTCTGTACTGTAATGTGTCTGTGTCTGTCCTGTAATGCGTCTGTCCTGTAATGTGTCTGTCCTGTAATGTGTCTGTACTGTAATGTGTCTGTGTCTGTCCTGTAATGCGTCTGTCCTGTAATGTGTCTGTCCTGTAATGTGTCTGTGTCTGTCCTGTAATGCGTCTGTACTGTAATGCGTCTGTCCTGTAATGTGTCTGTCCTGTAATGTGTCTGTACTGTAATGTGTCTGTACTGTAATGTGTCTGTCCTGTAATGTGTCTGTACTGTAATGTGTCTGTACTGTAATGTGTCTGTGTCTGTCCTGTAATGTGTCTGTACTGTAATGTGTCTGTGTCTGTCCTGTAATGTGTCTGTCCTGTAATGTGTCTGTCCTGTAATGTGTCTGTCCTGTAATGTGTCTGTACTGTAATGTGTCTGTACTGTAATGTGTCTGTGTCTGTCCTGTAATGTGTCTGTGTCTGTCCTGTAATGTGTCTGTCCTGTAATGTGTCTGTACTGTAATGTGTCTGTACTGTAATGTGTCTGTGTCTGTCCTGTAATGTGTCTGTCCTGTAATGTGTCTGTCCTGTAATGTGTCTGTACTGTAATGTGTCTGTACTGTAATGTGTCTGTGTCTGTCCTGTAATGTGTCTGTCCTGTAATGTGTCTGTACTGTAATGTGTCTGTGTCTGTACTGTAATGTGTCTGTCCTGTAATGTGTCTGTCCTGTAATGTGTCTGTCCTGTAATGTGTCTGTCCTGTAATGTGTCTGTACTGTAATGTGTCTGTACTGTAATGTGTCTGTCCTGTAATGTGTCTGTCCTGTAATGTGTCTGTCCTGTAATGCGTCTGTCCTGTAATGTGTCTGTACTGTAATGTGTCTGTCCTGTAATGTGTCTGTCCTGTAATGTGTCTGTACTGTAATGCGTCTGTCCTGTAATGTGTCTGTCCTGTAATGTGTCTGTACTGTAATGTGTCTGTACTGTAATGTGTCTGTGTCTGTCCTGTAATGTGTCTGTCCTGTAATGTGTCTGTCCTGTAATGTGTCTGTCCTGTAATGTGTCTGTGTCTGTCCTGTAATGTGTCTGTCCTGTAATGTGTCTGTCCTGTAATGTGTCTGTCCTGTAATGTGTCTGTACTGTAATGTGTCTGTACTGTAATGTGTCTGTGTCTGTCCTGTAATGTGTCTGTCCTGTAATGTGTCTGTCCTGTAATGTGTCTGTCCTGTAATGTGTCTGTACTGTAATGTGTCTGTGTCTGTCCTGTAATGTGTCTGTCCTGTAATGTGTCTGTCCTGTAATGCGTCTGTCCTGTAATGTGTCTGTCCTGTAATGTGTCTGTACTGTAATGTGTCTGTCCTGTAATGTGTCTGTCCTGTAATGCGTCTGTCCTGTAATGTGTCTGTACTGTAATGTGTCTGTACTGTAATGTGTCTGTGTCTGTCCTGTAATGCGTCTGTCCTGTAATGTGTCTGTACTGTAATGTGTCTGTACTGTAATGTGTCTGTGTCTGTCCTGTAATGCGTCTGTCCTGTAATGTGTCTGTCCTGTAATGTGTCTGTCCTGTAATGTGTCTGTACTGTAATGTGTCTGTCCTGTAATGTGTCTGTCCTGTAATGCGTCTGTCCTGTAATGTGTCTGTACTGTAATGTGTCTGTACTGTAATGTGTCTGTGTCTGTCCTGTAATGTGTCTGTCCTGTAATGTGTCTGTCCTGTAATGTGTCTGTACTGTAATGTGTCTGTACTGTAATGTGTCTGTGTCTGTCCTGTAATGTGTCTGTGTCTGTCCTGTAATGCGTCTGTCCTGTAATGCGTCTGTCCTGTAATGTGTCTGTGTCTGTCCTGTAATGTGTCTGTACTGTAATGCGTCTGTCCTGTAATGTGTCTGTGTCTGTCCTGTAATGTGTCTGTACTGTAATGCGTCTGTCCTGTAATGTGTCTGTGTCTGTCCTGTAATGCGTCTGTCCTGTAATGCGTCTGTCCTGTAATGTGTCTGTGTCTGTCCTGTAATGTGTCTGTACTGTAATGCGTCTGTCCTGTAATGTGTCTGTGTCTGTCCTGTAATGTGTCTGTACTGTAATGCGTCTGTCCTGTAATGTGTCTGTGTCTGTCCTGTAATGTGTCTGTCCTGTAATGCGTCTGTACTGTAATGTGTCTGTGCTGTAATGTGTCTGTCCTGTAATGTGTCTGTCCTGTAATGTGTCTGTCCTGTAATGTGTCTGTGTCTGTCCTGTAATGCGTCTGTCCTGTAATGTGTCTGTACTGTAATGTGTCTGTCCTGTAATGTGTCTGTACTGTAATGTGTCTGTACTGTAATGTGTCTGTGTCTGTCCTGTAATGTGTCTGTCCTGTAATGTGTCTGTACTGTAATGTGTCTGTCCTGTAATGTGTCTGTCCTGTAATGTGTCTGTCCTGTAATGTGTCTGTACTGTAATGTGTCTGTACTGTAATGTGTCTGTCCTGTAATGTGTCTGTCCTGTAATGTGTCTGTCCTGTAATGTGTCTGTACTGTAATGTGTCTGTACTGTAATGTGTCTGTCCTGTAATGTGTCTGTACTGTAATGTGTCTGTCCTGTAATGTGTCTGTACTGTAATGTGTCTGTCCTGTAATGCGTCTGTACTGTAATGTGTCTGTCCTGTAATGTGTCTGTACTGTCCTGTAATGTGTCTGTGCTGTAATGTGTCTGTACTGTAATGTATCTGTACTGTAATGCGTCTGTCCTGTAATGCGTCTGTACTGTAATGTGTCTGTCCTGTAATGTGTCTGTACTGTCCTGTAATGTGTCTGTGCTGTAATGTGTCTGTACTGTATTGCGTCTGTTCCCCAGGACTCTAAGGACCTCTACAGTGAGTGTCTGCGTATGTTCTGGTCCTGTCCCCACTGTGACCTGTACAGTCCTGTCACGCCGCTGGAGAGGATGAGCCACGAGGTCACCTGCAGGCCGCCCGGGGAACAGCAGGACAACCAGGACAAAGGTGAGACGACTGAGTCTCAAACGGCACCCTATTCCCTATATAGTGCACTACTTCTGATTTGGCTCTGGTCAAAAGTAGTGCACTATTTAGGGGAAAGGGTGCCATTTGGGATGTAACATGCAGTGTATTCTGAAAATATTCAGACCCCTTTTGTTACGTTAAGACTTATTCTAAAATTGATAAAATACTTTTTCCCTTCATCAATCTACACACAATACCCCATAATGACAAAGCAAAAACTGTTTTTTTGAAGTTTTTGCAAATGTAAGAAAAATAAAAAATAAACGTATTTACATAAGTATTCAGACCCTTTGCTATGAGACTCGAAATTGAGCTCAGGTGCATCCTGTTTCCATTGATTATCCTTGATGTTTCTACAACTTGATTGGAGTCCACCTGTGGTAAATTAAATTGATTGGACATGATTTGGAAAGGCACACACCTGTCTATATAAGGTCCCACAGTTGACAGTGCATTTCAGAGCAAAACCCAAGCCATGCGGTTAAAGGAATTGTCCGTTGAGCTCTGAGACAGGATTGTGTCGAGGCACAGACCTGGACAAGGGTACCAAAACATTTCTGCAGCATTGAAGGTCCCCAAGAACAGTGGCCTCCATCATTCTTAAATGGAAGAAGTTTGGAACCACCAATACTCTTCCTAGAGCTGGCCGCAGGGCCAAACTGAGCAATCGGGGGAGAAGGGCCTTGGTCAGGGAGGTGACCAAGAACCCAATGGTCACTCTGACAGAGCCCCAGAGTTCCTCTGTGGAGATGGGAGAAACTTCTAGAAGGACAACCATCTCTGCAGCACTCCACCAATCAGGCCTTTATGGTAGAATGACCAGACAGAAGCCACTCCTCAGTAAAAGGTACATGACAGCCCGCTTGGAGTTTGCCAAAAGGCACCTAAAGACTCTCAGACCATGAGAAACAAGATTCTCTGGTCTGATAAACCAAGATTGAACTCTTTGGCCTGAATGCCAAGCGTCACGTCTGGAGGAAACCTGGCACCATCCCTATGGTGAAGCATGGTGGTGGCAGCATCATGCTGTGGGGATGTTTTTCAACGGCAGGGACTGGGAGACTAGTCAGGATCGAGGCAAAGATGAACGGAGCAAAGTACAGAGAGATACTTGATGAAAACCTGCTCCAGAGCGCTCAGGACCTCAGACTAAGGTGAAGGATCACCTTCTAACAGGACAACGACCCTAAGCACACAGCCAAGACAACGCAGTAGTGGCTTCGGGACAAGTCTCTAAATGTCCTTGAGTGGCCCTGCCAGAGCCCGGACTTGAACCCGATCTAACATCTCTGGAGAGACCTGAAAATAGCTGTGCAGCGATGCTCCCCATCCAACCTGACAGAGCTTGAGAGGATCTGCAGAGAAGAATGGGAGAAACTCCCCAAATACAGGTGTGCCAAGCCTGTAGCGTCATACCCAAGAAGACTTGAGGCTGTAATCGCTGCCAGAGGTGCTGCAACAAAGTACTGAGTAAAGGGTCTGAATACTTATGTCAATGTGATATTTCCGTTTTTTATTTGTAATACATTTGCAAAAAAAATTAAAAACCTGTTTTTGCTTTGTCATTATGGGGTATTGTGTGTAGATTGATGAGGGGGAAAAAACTATGTAATCCATTTTAGAATAAGGCTGTAACGTAACAAAATGTGGAAAAAGTCAAGGGGTCTGAATACTTCATGAATGCACTGTAGATATAATTTAATAGGATCTCTAGGAATGAAGCTAACTGATGGATACTGTATCTAATATATATCTATTTAACATGACATAATAATGTTAAATCTATATATCGTAACATAACAGACTGACAGATGCTTTTGTCTGTTTCAGAGGGTGACAATGTGAAGGTAGCCTCCTCTTCCTCCTCTGTGTCCAGTCTGGTCAGAGTCTACCACTGTGATGTCTGTGACAAGGATCTGACGCTCACTTCTACAGAGATCCTCAAACACAAGAGACAGCACATGCACTCTGGACGTTGAAACAGAGTTCCTTAAACACCAAGAGACAGCACATGCACTCTGGACGTTGAAACAGAGATCCTTAAACACCAAGAGACAGCACATGCACTCTGGACGTTGAAACAGAGATCCTTAAACACCAAGAGACAGCACATGCACTCTGGACGTTGAAACAGAGATCCTTAAACACCAAGAGACAGCACATGCACTCTGGACGTTGAAACAGAGTTCCTTAAACACCAAGAGACAGCACATGCACTCTGGACGTTGAAACAGAGATCCTTAAACACCAAGAGACAGCACATGCACTCTGGACGTTGAAACAGAGATCCTTAAACACCAAGAGACAGCACATGCACTCTGGACGTTGAAACAGAGATCCTTAAACACCAAGAGACAGCACATGCACTCTGGACGTTGAAACAGAGATCCTTAAACACCAAGAGACAGCACATGCACTCTGGACATTGAGCAACACTAAAGTTTCCTACCTAGAACACCTGATCAGGACAAAGTAATGGCCTTCAATTAACTGCTATGGAAATCAATTACCTGAAGGGGTTTTCTGGTGAATAATGCAATGGACCATTTGTTTTATAATAAAATCAAGAGTCACGCCTCTTTCTTCTCATCATGTGATTTCTGGTTTCATCTCGACTCCCATTGGTTGAAGCTCTGACAGCTCCCCTCCTTCCCTCCTATTCTCATTGGTGACAGACTGAATGACACGCAGGGCGTCATAGATGGAGGAAGCATTTGATTAAAATATAGAGGAGGGTTTAATAATGAGACAAACCCAGGATATGGAACACCTCAAAGCAGCACATTGGCACAAAGTCAGCACGAAGAGAAAAACCTGTCTCCAAAAATAAAGAACCAATCAGAATAAATATCTCATTTAAATAAATAAACAGGTCATATTTCAGTAATTACTTTCGAAACAAATAAATACATATTAAAATGCACATAGGCAGAAATAAATTAATTGACCCCCAAAAAAAAGATAAATAGTACTTAAATACAGAGTTACTTAGAAATCAGGTTATTGATTAATCAAATCAAAAGGCACATTTATTAAGATGTAAGAATGGGGCCTAAGGTTGGGATACCGTGTAGCCTGGCTCTCTCTCGCTCTCTCTCGCTCGCTCTCGCTCTCTCTCTCTCTCTGAGTACTGTGTTGGGTTGGGATACCGTGTAGCCTGGCTCTCTCTCGCTCTCTCTCGCTCTCTCGCTCTCTCTCTCTCTCTGAGTACTGTGTTGGGTTGGGATACCGTGTAGCCTGGCTCTCTCTCTCGCTCTCTCTCGCTCTCTCGCTCTCTCTCTCTCTCTGAGTACTGTGTTGGGTTGGGATACCGTGTAGCCTGGCTCCCACTCGGTACTGTGTGTGTGGATCAAACATATTGGTCGTAGAAATGTACTGTTGTGTGTCAGAAGACTAGTTTGCCATATCAACAGCTAAACTGATGGTTGTGTAACAGTGTGCAGATCAATAGATCCTCAGTTGATGTGTGTGAGAGTGATAGTAGGGAATGACAGTTGTGTAACAACACTGTGGTTAGGTTGGAGTTGTACATCTGCCATCTGGGGGCTCTGTGACTGGTCTGGGGAGGACAGGGGTTAGAGCCCTGCCTGGTCTTATCAGGGTATAGTAACCTGTGTTACACTGTTAGACGTCCCCCTCCCATACTGTAGGTACTAGTGTTACACTGATAGACGTCCCCCTCCCATACGTAGGTACTTGTGTTACACTGATAGACGTCCCCCTCCCATACTGTAGGTACTAGTGTTACACTGATAGACGTCCCCCTCCCATACTGTAGGTACTAGTGTTACACTGATAGACGTCCCCCTCCCATACTGTAGGTACTAATGTTACACTGATAGACGTCCCCCTTCCATAATGTAGGTACTAGTGTTACACTGATAGACGTCCCCCTCCCATACTGTAGGTACTAGTGTTACACTGATAGACGTCCCCCTCCCATACTGTAGGTACTAGTGTTACACTGAAATACATCCCTCTCCCATACTCTACATACTAGTGTTACACTGATAGACGTCCCCCTCCCATACTGTACATAAGTGTTACACTGAACAATGTCCCCCTGCTATACTGTACTCATGTTTCCACTGATTTAGCGGGGTGTCATCAATAGAAGGTAGGTTCCTGTTCAATCCTCTGTCTCCTTGTAGATTAACACAGGGATAGCAGAATTAACATAGCAGTTTAAACACTCCATACTCTCAACCAGACACGTCTGCCTGTACATCATCCCTCATGGACAGACGCACATAACATCTGACACAATTACACAAGATTTTAGTTCTGGGATTTCCGAGATTAGCCAATACAAGATGTCCGAACCGAGATCTGTCTCCTGTGTTCCACCAACTCAATTTTAGTTTCTCTCATCCTAATCTATAACTAGCACATCCCCAGCAGCGATGGAATTGATGGGATTTTGAGCACTAGCCGGTTGGGCTAGCAGAACACTATTTCTACTAAAGCCCGGGTCCAAAATCTGTGTCATGCGATACTTGAAAAAGTAGAATTTTCTACTAGCCCGTTCTGGAAAGTACTTGCCTTGGGCTATCTTCATTTTCGTCCCTGATCACCAGCATGTATAGCGTTAACTACAACCATCCTTCTAATTCCAGAGCTATGGGCAGTCTGTCTTGGTGTTTATACAGAGACATGTTTAACTGTGCTTTAACTCCCTGTACCCTTTAAAACGTGGTGTGTGGCGAACACACACCTTACCGTGTTCATCAAAACAGATTTACGGATCACTTTTACCTCACTTCCTCTATTATTACAAAAAATAATCTCATTGCACTATATTTTTTTCGTGGTGCCTACTCACGTTTAGAAGGCCTGGTTTGGGTCTAAAGATTGGTATTTTCCATTGCTGGGTGGGTCTGGTCAGTAGTCAGTCACTTAGTTCAGAGCCTGGACAGGACTGGTGGTGCGTTGGGTTGCAACACAATGCAGGTAGTCTGGCCAAACTGACCGTTGTTTTAAGTCACGTTATGGGATGTAGGACCTTGTGTGAGTCTGTCAGTGGTTGCTGTGCAGCTGCACTTCATCCTCATAAGTCCCTGTGTGCCTTCGGAAAGTATTCAGACCCCTTGACTTTTTCCACATTTTGTTACGTTACAGCCTTATTCTAGAATTGATTACATTATTTCCCCCCCCCTCATCAATCTACACACAGTACCCCATAATGACAAAGCAAAAACAGGTTTTTATACATTTTTGCAAATGTAATAATTTTTTTTAAAAGATGTTCATTATTTACGTAAGTATTCAGACACACCTGTCTATATAAGGTCCCACAGTTGACAGTGTATGTCAGAGCAAAAACCAAGCCATGAGGTCGAAGGAGTTGTCCATAGAGCTCCGAGACAGGATTGTGTCGAGGCACAGATCTGGGGAAGGGGTACCAAAACATTTCTGCAGCATTGAAGGTCCCCAAGAACACAGTGGCCTCCATCATTCTTAAATGGAAGAAGTTTGGAACCACCAAGACTCTTCCTAGAGCTGACCGTCCGGCCAAACTGAGCAATTGGGGGAGAAGGGCCTTGGTCAGGGAGGTGACCAAGAACCCAATGGTCACTCTGACAGAGCTCCAGATTCCTCTGTGAAGATGGGAGAACCTTCCAGAAGGACAACCATCTCTGCAGCACTCCACCAATCAGGCCTTTTATGGTAGAATGACCAGACAGAAGCCACTCCTCAGTAAAAGGTACATGACAGCCCGCTTGGAGTTTGCCAAAAAGCACCTAAAGGACTCTCAGACCATGAGAAACAAGATTCTCTGGTCTGATGAAACCAAGACTGAACTCCAAGCTTGAATGCCAAGCGTCACATCTGGAGGAAACCTGGCACCATCCCTACGGTGAAGCATGGGGGTGGCAGCATCATGCTGTGGGGATGTTTTTCAGCGGCAGGGACTGGGAGACTAGTCAGGATCGAGGGGAAAGATTAACGGAGCAAAGTACAGAGAGATACTTGATGAAAACCTGCTCCAGAGCGCTCAGGACCTCAGACTGGGGCAAAGGTTCACCTTCCAACAGGACAACGACACTAAGCACACAGCCAAGACAACGCAGGAGTGGCTTCGGGACAAGTCTCTGAATGTCCTTGAGTGGCCCAGCCAGAGCCCGGACTTGAACCCGATCTAACATCTCTGGAGAAACCTGAAAATAGCTGTGCAGCAACGCTCTCCATCCAACCGGACAGAGCTTGAGAGGATCTGTAGAGAAGAATGGGAGAAACTCCCCAAATACATGTGTGCCAAGCTTGTAGCGTCATACCCAAGAAGACTAGAGGCTTTAATCGCTGCCAAAGGTGCTTCAACAAAGTACTGAGTAAAGGATCTGAATACATATGTCAATGTGATATTTCAGTTTTTGTAGTTATTTTTTTGTTGCAAGAATGTCTAAAAACCTGTTTTTTGCTTTGTCGTTATGGGGTATTGTGTGTAGATTGATGAGGGGGAAAAAACAATTTAATCAATTTTAGCATAAGGCTGTAACGTAACAAAATGTGGAAAAAGTCAAGGGGTGTGAATACTTTCCGAATGCGCTGTACAGCCTCTTCTTCCACACAGCAGTCTGCTATATACATCCTCATATACTACCCCCTGCCTGCACCCTTTAACACTAACCCAACGCTGTGCTCCTACCCCCTGCCTGCACCCTTTAACACTAACCCAACGCTGTGCTCCTACCCCCTGCCTGCACCCTTTAACACTAACCCAACGCTGTGCTCCTACCCCCTGCCTGCACCCTTTAACACTAACCCAACGCTGTGCTCCTACCCCCTGCCTGCACCCTTTAACACTAACCCAACGCTGTGCTCCTACCCCCTGCCTGCACCCTTTAACACTAACCCAACGCTGTGCTCCTACCCCCTGCCTGCACCCTTTAACACTAACCCAACGCTGTGCTCCTACTTACATATTGAACTCACCCTCAAGACAACACTACTGCTGCTCTTAATACAGTATACTATCTCACCCTCACCCTCTTCCTCTGGGACTACTATCTCACCCTCACCCTCTTCCTCTGGGACTCTCTCTCTCTCTGGGACTACTATCTCACCTCACCCTCTTCCTCTGGGACTCTCTCTCTCTCTCTGGGACTACTATCTCACCCTCACCCTCTTCCTCTGGGACTCTCTCTCTCTCTGGGACTACTATCTCACCTCACCCTCTTCCTCTGGGACTCTCTCTCTCTCTGGGACTACTATCTCACCCTCACCCTCTTCCTCTGGGACTCTCTCTCTCTCTGGGACTACTATCTCACCTCACCCTCTTCCTCTGGGATTCTCTCTCTCTCTGGGACTACTATCTCACCTCACCCTCTTCCTCTGGGACTCTCTCTCTCTCTGGGACTACTATCTCACCTCACCCTCTTCCTCTGGGACTCTCTCTCTCTCTGGGACTACTATCTCACCTCACCCTCTTCCTCTGGGACTCTCTCTCTCTCTGGGACTACTATCTCACCTCACCCTCTTCCTCTGGGACTCTCTCTCTCTCTCTGGGACTACTATCTCACCTCACCCTCTTCCTCTGGGACTCTCTCGCTCTCTGGGACTACTATCTCACCTCACCCTCTTCCTCTGGGACTCTCTCGCTCTCTGGGACTTGAGGTGCAGCGACGCTAAAACAGAGGTAAGGGGGTGTGGTCATCTGGTAGTTCCATAGGTCATTTCAAAACACAACATTCCAGTGTCTGTGTGTCTGATGGGGGTCCTGTCAACATGTTTAATAAAATATACCAATCAAAATTCTAATCATATATATATATAAACGTAATTTGTTTTTGCGTGTTTTCTCCCTAAATTAAAAAACAAACTGACATTTGAAACAGTGTACACATCATCAGTCACTCTTTTCTCTCCTCTCCTCCCCCAGTCCAGTCTCTGACCTCCGACCCCAGACAGAATAATCAGCAGCCAGTCCTCAGTAACCACGGTAACTCCTCTATGAAGGCTCCTGGTGATTTTCATTAAACCTGGGGCCATTCTGTGTTCCGTGTGCATGGCAGAGTCCAGGTTGAAAGGAGCGAGCGGAACGCAGTGGAAGGCTGTTGGGGGCCGTGGAGGGCCAGAGAGGGCCGTGGAGGGCCAGGGAGGGCCAGAGAGGGCCAGGGAGGGCCAGAGAGGGCCAGAGAGGGCCAGAGAGGGCCAGAGAGGGCCAGGGAGGGCCAGAGAGGGCCAGAGAGGGCCAGAGAGGGCCAGAGAGGGCCAGAGAGGGCCAGAGAGGGCCAGAGAGGGCCAGGGAGGGCCAGGGAGGGCCAGGGAGGGCTAGGTTAAGAGATCTGGGTCTACCCCTCAAAGAGAGAGTGTATTTATTCTCTGTCCTCCATTCCATACAGACAGTCTCTATGTTTCTTCACCCCACTGCCCAACACCCTCCAACCCCCCTGGGTCTAGTCCCCCCCCACTCCCCAACCCTCCAACCCCCCTGGGTCTAGCTCCCCCTCTCTTCCCACTGCCCAACCCCCTCCAACCCCCCTGGGTCTAGTCCCCCCCAGCCTGGCCTCACCGGACGGCCTTGTGCTTTCCACCACAGCAGCCGCACCTCTCTCCACAGCGCAGGCAGGCGCGCAGGGGCAGGTAGCAGCACATGCAGGGCACAAACAGTGACAGGGCCAGGAGGGCCAGCCAGCGGGCGCAGCACAGGGGGTGAGGATGGCCCTCCCCTAAAGAGTCCTCGCAGGAACACGGCTCCCAGAACTCGCCCTCTGAGTCCGACATACAGTGGTAAAGCAGGCTCTCTGCGCACCACACACAGGTCCACTGGCGCAGGCAGTGTAGGGCGGGGTCGGGGGCGTCCCGGCAGCGGCCCCGCCCGTTCTCTGATTGGCTGAACACGGAGCGGCAGTAGACGCAGCGCGACGAACACGACGACCCCGCCGGACACGGACTGTCCTCGTCTGGGGAGATGGCCGGGTCACCATCATTACTATCCCCGCCTCCTGCTGCTGCCCCTCCTCCTCCTCCACCACCACCACCTCCTCGCTTGCGAGTCCGTGAGCGGGGAGTGGCCAGAGAGGTGTGGATGCAACAGGGGGAGGGACTTCCCTTCCCGGTCTCCTGGGGCGAGCCGGCGCCCGACGAGCCACCAGACACAGCATTGGGCATGGAGGCCATGCAGGTGGGCGAGGAGGAGGAGGAGAGGCGCTGGGAACCTTTACTGTCCAGAGTGACGGTCACCTCGCAGCCCGCCGTGCCCACCCCTGCCACCTCCTTCTCAAAGCGCACAACACACAGCTCTGTGGATTTGTCCTGTATGCTGCCCCCACTGCCCACCACCACCCCCCCAGTCAGACCACCCACCATGGTCCTAGCCGCCCCGGCACGCCGGTAGTCCTCGTACCCCCGGGAGCCCCACAGGTCCTTACAGGGGTCCAGGCTGCGCAGGTCTCCCTCCTCTAGTAGAGAGATGGTGGGGGAGAGGGGGGAGGAGGCTGGGGGGCCCTTTGGAGGAGTGGGGGGAGCAGGGGGAGGTGGAGGGGGGGACGGAGGGTTCAACACAGCTGTGACTTGGGAGAGTTGGTGCTGCGTAGGCCTGGTGTGGATCTGAAGAGAGGAAGATTATCAGAATAGGAGATTGGTAACAATTACAGCAATCTGGATCCATCACAGCACCAGCAGTGCTCAACACGGTGAGGAGTGTTCCAGTCTTTACCTGGGCAGGTGTGGTGAGGTGTGTTCCAGTCTTTAACTGGGTGGGTGAGGTGTGTTGCAGTCCTTACCTGAGCAGGTGAGGTGTGTTCCAGTCTTTACCTGAGCAGGTGAGGTGTGTTCCAGTCTTTACCTGGGCAGGTGTGGTGAGGTGTGTTCCAGTCTTTAACTGGGTGGGTGAGGTGTGTTGCAGTCCTTACCTGAGCAGGTGAGGTGTGTTCCAGTCTTTACCTGAGCAGGTGAGGTGTGTTCCAGTCTTTACCTGAGCAGGTGAGGTGTGTTCCAGTCCTTACCTGAGCAGGTGAGGTGTGTTCCAGTCCTTACCTGAGCAGGTGAGGTGTGTTCCAGTCTTTACCTGGGCAGGTGTGGTGGTGGTGAGGTGTGTTCCAGTTCTTACCTGGGCAGGTGTGGTGGTGGTGAGGTGTGTTCCAGTTCTTACCTGAGCAGGTGAGGTGTGTTCCAGTTCTTACCTGGGCAGGTGTGGTGGTGGTGAGGTGTGTTCCAGTTCTTACCTGAGCAGGTGAGGTGTGTTCCAGTCTTTACCTGGGCAGGTGTGGTGGTGGTGAGGTGTGTTCCAGTTCTTACCTGAGCAGGTGAGGTGTGTTCCAGTTCTTACCTGGACAGATGTGGTGGTGGTGAGGTGTGTTCCAGTCCTTACCTGGGCAGGTGTGGTGGTGGTGAGGTGTGTTCCAGTTCTTACCTGGGCAGGTGTGGTGGTGGTGAGGTGTGTTCCAGTCCTTACAGGTGTGGTGGTGAGGTGTGTTCCAGTGGTGAGGTGTGGTGGTGGTGGTGAGGTGTGTTCCAGTCTTTACCTGGACAGGTGTGGTGGTGGTGAAGTGTGTTCCTTACCTGGGCAGGTGTGGTGGTGGTGAGGTGTGTTCCAGTTCTTACCTGGGCAGGTGTGGTGGTGGTGAGGTGTGTTCCAGTCCTTACCTGGGAAGGTGAGGTGTGTTCCAGCCTTTACCTGGACAGATGTGATGGTGGTGAGGTGTGTTCCAGTTCTTACCTGGGCAGGTGTGGTGGTGGTGAGGTGTGTTCCAGTGGTGAGGTGTGGTGGTGGTGGTGAGGTGTGTTCCAGTCTTTACCTGGACAGGTGTGGTGGTGGTGAAGTGTGTTCCTTACCTGGGCAGGTGTGGTGGTGGTGAGGTGTGTTCCAGTTCTTACCTGGGCAGGTGTGGTGGTGGTGAGGTGTGTTCCAGTCCTTACCTGGGAAGGTGAGGTGTGTTCCAGCCTTTACCTGGACAGATGTGATGGTGGTGAGGTGTGTTCCAGTTCTTACCTGGGCAGGTGTGGTGTGTTCCAGTGGTGAGGTGTGGTGGTGGTGGTGGTGAGGTGTGTTCCAGTCTTTACCTGGACAGGTGTGGTGGTGGTGAGGTGTGTTCCAGTCCTTAACTGGGCAGGTGAGGTGTGTTCCAGTGGTGAGGTGTGGTGGTGGTGGTGGTGAGGTGTGTTCCAGTCTTTACCTGGACAGATGTGGTGGTGGTGAGGTGTGTTCCAGTCCTTACCTGGGCAGGTGAGGTGTGTTCCAGTCTTTACCTGGACAGATGTGATGGTGGTGAGGTGTGTTCCAGTTCTTACCTGGGCAGGTGTGATGGTGGTGAGGTGTGTTCCAGTTCTTACCTGGGCAGATGTGATGGTGGTGAGGTGTGTTCCAGTTCTTACCTGGGCAGGTGTGGTGTGTTCCAGTGGTGAGGTGTGGTGGTGGTGGTGGTGAGGTGTGTTCCAGTCTTTACCTGGACAGGTGTGGTGGTGGTGAGGTGTGTTCCAGTCCTTAACTGGGCAGGTGAGGTGTGTTCCAGTGGTGAGGTGTGGTGGTGGTGGTGGTGAGGTGTGTTCCAGTCTTTACCTGGACAGATGTGGTGGTGGTGAGGTGTGTTCCAGTCCTTACCTGGGCAGGTGAGGTGTGTTCCAGTCTTTACCTGGACAGATGTGATGGTGGTGAGGTGTGTTCCAGTTCTTACCTGGGCAGGTGTGATGGTGGTGAGGTGTGTTCCAGTTCTTACCTGGGCAGGTGTGGTGGTGGTGAGGTGTGTTCCAGTTCTTACCTGGGCAGGTGTGGTGGTGGTGAGGTGTGTTCCAGTTCTTACCTGAGCAGGTGAGGTGTGTTCCAGCCTTTACCTGGACAGGTGTGGTGGTGGTGAGGTGTGTTCCAGTCCTTACCTGGGCAGGTGTGGTGGTGGTGAGCGTGTGGGACGCTCCGAAGCTAAACTCCTCGGAGGTGGAACGTACGAAGCAGGTGGAGGAGGACTCGCTGGTTACTATGGTGACGGGCTTGGGAAGCATCTCCTTCCGGCTATTGGAAGATGACTCACTTCCTGTATGGGACTGACATCATCAAACTACAGGTCAGAGGTCATGTAGACTGACACATACTACAGGTAATCACACTGTAGACTGACACACTACAGGTCAGAGGTCATCAGTGGGCTGTAGTGGAGCAGGTTGAGAGCTTCAAGTTCCTTGGTGTCCACATCGCCAACAAGCTATCATCAAATCAAATTGTATTTGTCACATGCGCCGAATACAACAGGTGTAGATCTTACAGTGAAATGCTTACTTACAAGCCCTTAACCAACAATGCAATTTTTTAATGAAGAATACCAAAAAAGAAATACCAAAAAAAAAACATTTTTTTTATAAATAAAAGTAATACATTATTAATGAGCAGCAGTAAAATAGCAATAGCGAGGCTATATATATATATATATATCTTTTTTTTATTTAACCTTTATTTAACTAGGCAAGTCTGTTAAGAACAAATTCTTATTTACAATGACGGCCTACACCGGCCAAACCAGGACGACGCTGGGCCAATTGTGCGCCGCCCCTATGGGACTCCTAATCACGGCCGGTTGTGATACAGCCTGGAATCGAACCAGGGGGTCTGTAGTGACGCCTCAAGCACTGAGATGCAGTGCACTAGACCGCTGCGCCACACAGGGGGTACCGGTACCGAGTCAATGTGCGGGGACACCGGTTAGTCTAGGTAATTGAGGTAATATGTACATGTAGGTAGAGTTATTCAAGTGATTATGCATAGATAATAAACAGAGGGTAGCAGCAGCGTAAAAGAGAGGTGGGGGGCAATGCAAATAGTCTGGGTAGGCATTTGATTAGATGTTCAGGAGCCTTATGGCTTGTAGCTGTGTAGAAGCCTCTTGGACCTAGACTTGGCGCTCCGGTAACGCTTGCCGTGCGGTAGCAGAGAGAACAGTCTATGACTAGGGTGGCTGGAGTATTTGACCATTTTTAGGGCCTTCCTCTGACACCGCCTGGTATAGAGGTCCTGGATGGCAGGAAGCTTGGCCCCAGTGATGTACTGGGCCGTACCCACTACCCTCTGTAGTGCCTTGCGGTCGGAGGCCGAGCAGTTGCCATACCAGGCAGTGATGCAACCAGTCAGGATGCTCTCGATGGTGCAGCTGTAGAACCTTTTGAGGATGTGAAGACCCATGCCAAATATTTTCAGTCTCCTTAGGGGGAATAGGTTTTGTCGTGCCCTCTTCACAACTGTCTTGGTGTGCTTGGACCATGTTAGTTTGTTGGTAATGTGGACACCAAGGAAGTTCTCAACCTGTTCTACTACAGCCCCATCGATGAGAATGGGGGCGTGCTCAGTCCTCATATTTTTCCTGTAGTCCACAATCATCTCCTTTGTCTTGATCATGTTGAGAAAGAGGTTGTTATCCTGGCACCACACGGCCAGGTCTCTGACCTCCTCCCTATAGGCTGTCTCGTCATTGTCGGTGATCAGGCCTACCGTGGTTGTGTCATCGGCAAACTTAATGATGGTGTTGGAGTCGTGCCTGGCCATGCAGTCATGAGTGAACAGGGAGTACAGGAGGGGACTGAGCACGCACCCCTGAGGGTCCCTCGTGTTGAGGATCAGCGTGGCAGATGTGTTGTTACCAACCCTTACCACCTGGGGGCGGCCTGTCAGGAAGTCTAGGATCCAGTTGCAGAGGGAGGTGTTTAGTCCCAGGGTCCTTAGCTTAGTGAGTAGCTTTGAGGGCGCTATGGTGTTGAACGCTGAGCTGTAGTCAATGAATAGCATTCTCACATAGGTGTTCCTTTTGTCCAGGTGTGAAAGGGCAGTGTGGAGCGCAATAGAGATTGCATCATCTGTGGATCTGTTGGGGCGGTATGCAAATTAGAGTGGGTCTAGGGTTTCTGGGATAATGGTGTTGATGTGAGCCATGACCAGCCGTTCAAAGCACTTCATGGCTACAGACGTGAGTGCTACGGGTCAGTAGTCATTTAGGCAGGCTACCTTAGTGTTCTTGGGCACAGGGACTATGGTGGTCTGCTTGAAACATGTTGGTATTACAGACTCAGTCAGGGACAGGTTGAAAATGTCAGTGAAGACACTTGCCAGTTGGTCAGCGCATGCTCGGAGTTCACGTCCTGGTAATCCATCTGGCCCTGCGGCCTTGTGAATGTTGACCTGTTTAATGGTCTTACTCACATCAGCTACGGAGAGCGTGATCATATAGTCATCCGGAACAGCTGATGCTCTCATGCATGCTTCAGTGTTGCTTGCCTCGAAGCGAGCATAGAAGTAATTTAGCTCGTATGGTAGGCTCGTGTCACTGGGCAGCTCGCGGCTGTGCTTCCCTTTGTAGTCTGTAATAGTTTGCAAGCCCTGCCAAATCCGACGAGCGTTGGAGCCAGTGTAGTACGATTCGATCTTAGTCCTGTATTGACTCTTTGCCTGTATTGATGGTTCGTCTGAGGGCATAGCGGAATTTCTTATAAGCTTCCGGGTTAGAGTCCCGCTCCTTGAAAGCGGCAGCTCTACCCTTTAGCTCAGTGCGGATGTTGCCTGTAATCCATGGCTTCTGGTTGGGGTATGTACGTACAGTCACTGTGGAGACGACATCATCGATGCACTTATTGATGAAGCCAGTGACTGATGTGGTGTACTCCTCAGTGCCATCGTAAGAATCCCGGAACATATTCCAGTCTGTGCTAGCAAAACAGTCCTGTAACTTAGCATCTGCTTCATCTGACCACTTTTTTATTGACCAAGTCACTTGTGCTTCCTGCTTTAGTTTTTGCTTGTAAGCAGGACTCAGGAGGATATAGTTATGGTCAGATTTGCCAAATGGAGGGCGAGGGAGAGCTTTGTACGCGTCTCTGTGTGTGGAGTAAAGGTGGTCTAGAGTAGATTTTTCCTCTGGTTGCACATTTAACATGCTGGTAGAAATGAGGTAAAACGGATTAAAGTTTCCCTGCATTAAAGTCCCCGGCCACTAGGAGCGCCGCCTCTAGATGAGCATTTTCCTGTTTGCTTATGGCTGTATACAGTTCATTGAGAGCAGTCTTAGTGCCAGCATCGGTTTGTGGTGGTAAATAGACAGCTACAAAGAATATAAATTAGATGAAAACTCTCTAAGGTAGATAGTGTGTTCTACAGCTTATCATGAGATACTCTACCTCAGGCGAGCAAAACCTTGAGACTTCCTTAGATATCATGCTTGCTGTTGTTTACAAATATACATACACCGCCACCCCTTGTATTACCAGAGGCCATAAAACGGCAGCCATTTCATCCGGCGCCAAGAATACAGTGGTCCAAACACACCAAGACAGTCGTGCAGAGGGCACGACAAAGCCTATTCCCCCTCAGGAGACTGAAAAGATTTGGCATGGGTCCTCAGATCCTCAAAAACTTCTACAGCTGCACCATTGAGAGCATCCTGACTGGTTGCATCACCGCCTGGTATGGCAACTGCTCGGCCTCCGACCGCAAGGCACTACAGAGGGTAGTGCGTACGGCCCAGTACATCACTGGGGCCAAGCTTCCTGCCATCCAGGACCTCTATACCAGGCGGTGTCAGAGGAAGGCCCTCAAAATTGTCAAAGACTCCAGCCACCCTAGTCATAGACTGTTCTCTCTGCTACCGCACGGCGGTACCTGAGCGCCAATTCTAGGTCCAAAAGGCTTCTTAACAGCTTCTACCCCCAAGCCATAAGACTGCTGAACGGCTAATCAATTGGCCACCCGGACTATTTGCATTGACCCCCCCCTTTTTTTTTTTACACTGCTGCTACTCACTGTTTATTATCTATGCATAGTCACTTTACCCCTACCTACATGTACAAATTACCTCGACTAACCTGTACCCCCGCACATTGACTCTGTACCGGTATCGTTATTGTTATTTTATTGTTGCTCTTTAATTTTTTACTTTAGTTTATTTTGTAAATATTTCTCTTAACTCTTATTTTTCTTAAAACTGCATTGTTGGTTAAAGGCTTGTAAGTAAGCATTTCACTGTTGTATTCGGCGCATGTGACAAATCAAATTTGATTTGATCAAAATCAAATCAAATCAAATCAATTTTATTGGTCACATGCGCCGAATACAACAGGTGCAGACATTACAGTGAAATACTTACTTACAGCCCTTAACCAACAGTGCATTTATTTTAAACAAAAAAGTAAGAATAAAACAACAACAAAAAAGTGTTGAGAAAAAAAGAGCAGAAGTAAAATAAAGTGACAGTAGGGAGGCTATATATACAGTAAAATAAAGTGACAGTAGGGAGGCTATATATACAGGGGGGTACCGTTGCATAGTCAATGTGCGGGGGCACCGGCTAGTTGAGGTAGTTGAGGTAATATGTACATGTGGGTAGAGTTAAAGTGACTATGCATAAATACTTAACAGAGTAGCAGCAGCGTAAAAAGGATGGGGTGGGGGGGCAGTGCAAATAGTCTGGGTGGCCAATTGATTAGCTGTTCAGGAGTCTTATGGCTTGGGGGTAGAAGCTGTTGAGAAGTCTTTTGGACCTAGACTTGGCACTCCGGTACCGCTTGCCGTGCGGTAGCAGAGAGAACAGTCTATGACTAGGGTGGCTGGAGATCACACTGTAGACTGACACACTACAGGTCAAAGGTCATCACAGTGTAGACTGACACACTACAGGTCAGAGGTCATCACACTGTAGACTGACACACTACAGGTCAGAGGTCATCACACGGTAGACTGACAATACAGGTCAGAGGTCATCACACTGTAGACTGACACTACAGGTCAGAGGTCATCACACTGTAGACTGACACTACAGGTCAGAGGTCATCACACTGTAGACTGACACACTACAGGTCAGAGGTCATCACACTGTAGACCGACACACTACAGGTCAGAGGTCATCACACGGTAGACTGACAATACAGGTCAGAGGTCATCACACTGTAGACTGACACACTACAGGTCAGAGGTCATCACACTGTAGACTGACAATACAGGTCAGAGGTCATCACACTGTAGACTGACACTACAGGTCAGAGGTCATCACACTGTAGACTGACACACTACAGGTCAGAGGTCATCACAGTGTAGACTGACACTACAGGTCAGAGGTCATCACACTGTAGACTGACACACTACAGGTCAGAGGTCATCACAGTGTAGACTGACACTACAGGTCAGAGGTCATCACACTGTAGACTGACACACTACACGTCATCAAACTTTAGACCAGTGGTATTTGGTCGGGGTCGCGACCCCCAGTGGGGTCTTGGTGCAACTTGGTCGCCAAAATGTTTTATACATTTTTTTAAATAAAAAATAATCTAGGAACAAAACATTATGGTTTAACAGGTTGTTGCATAGGACACTATACAAATGATTGGATATAATGTTATTGAGTAAATGTATACTGAACAAAAATATAAACGCAACATGTAAAGTGTTGGTCTCATGTTTCATGAGCTGAAATAAAAGATCCCAGAAATGTTCCATTTGCACAAAAAGCAAATTTCCCCCAATTTTGTGCAGAAATTTGTTTACATCCCTGTTAGTGAGCATTTCTCCATTGCCAAGATAATCCACCCATCTGAAAGGTGTGGCATATCAAGAAGCTGATTAAACAGCATGATCATTACACAGGGGCACCTTGTGCTGGGGACAATAAAAGGCCACTCTAAAATGTGCAGTTTTGTCACACAACACAATGCCACAGATGTCTCAAGATTTGAGGGAATGTCCACCAGAGCTGTTGGCAGAGAATTGAATGTTAATTTCTCTACCATGAGCCACCTCCAACGTCGTTTTAGAGTATTTGGCATTACGTCCAATCGGCCTCATAACAGCAGACCACGTGTAACCATTGCAGCCCAGGACCTCCACATCTGGCTTCTTCACCTGCGGGATCGTCTGTCTATAATAAAGCCCTTTTGTGAGAAAAACAAATTCTGATTGGCTGGTGGGTGGGTCTATGCCCTCCCAGGCCCACACATGGCTGCACCCATGCCCAGTCATGTGAAATCCATAGATTAGGGCCTAATTAATTTCAATTGTTTGATTTCCTTATATGAACTGTTACCTCAGTAAAATCATTGAAATTGTTGCATGTTGCGTTTATATTTTAGTTCAGTATATTTGTTGGTTTATTTTCATTTTCATAAGAGCTCCCAGACAGGATTGTGTCGAGGCACAGATCTGGGGAAGGTTACCAAAAACATTCTGCAGCATTGAAGGTCCCCAAGAACACAGTGGCCTCCATCATTCTTAAATGGAAGAAGTTTGGAATCACCCAGACTCTTCCTAGAGCTGGCCACCAGGGCAAACTGAGCAATCGGGGGAGAAGGGCCTTGGTCAGGGAGTTCCTCTGTGAAGATGGGAGAACCTTCCAGAAGGACAACCATCTCTGCAGCACTCCACCAATCAGGCCTTTATGGTAGAGTGGCCAGACGGAAGCCACTCCTCAGTAAAAGTTACATGACAGCCCGCTTGGAGTTTGCCAAAAGGCACTAAAGGACTCAGACCATGAGAAACAAGGTTCTCTGGTCTGATGAAACCAAGATGGAACTCTTTGGCCTGTATGCCAAGCGTCACGTCTGGAGGAAACCTGGCACAATCCCTATGGTGAAGCATGGTGGTGGCAGCATCATGCTGTGGGGATGTTTTTCAGCGGCAGGGACTGAGAGACTAGTCAGGATCGAGGGAAAGATGAACGGAGCAAAGTACAGAGAGATACTTGAGCTCCAGAGACTGAAACACTACAGGTCATCAGAGGTCATGTAGACTGACACACTACAACTCATAGAAATAGAATCTAGATGTTTAGAAAATAGATTATATTTGTATGCTACAGCTCATCACACATGTACCACAGACTCACAGAGACTACAGGTCTTCACACATGTACATTTCCATTTCCATTTTAGTCATTTAGCAGACGCTCTTATCCAGAGCGACTTACAGTTAGTGAATGCATACATTTTCATTCTGGTCCCCCGTGGGAATCGAACCCACAACCCTGGCGTTGCAAGCGCCATGCTCTACCAACTGAGCTACCACACAGAGACTACAGGTCATCACACATGTACCACAGACTCACAGAGACTACAGGTCATCACACATGTACCACAGACTCACAGAGACTACAGGTCATCACACATGTACCACAGACTCACAGAGACTACAGCTCATCACACATGTACCACAGACTCACAGAGACTACAGGTCCATGGACATTCTATTCTCAGTACACAACATGATCCAGGACCGACACAATCATATGACGGTCTTGATCCAGGACCGACACAATCATATGACGGTCTTGATCCAGGACCGACACAATCATATGACGGTCTTGATCCAGGACCGACACAATCATATGACGGTCTTGATCCAGGACCGACACAATCATATGATAATAATATGCCATTTAGCAGACGCTTTTATCCAAAGCGACTTAGTCATGTGCGCATACATTTCTTTTACGTATGGGTGGTCCCGGGGATCGAACCCACTACCCTGGCGTTACAAGCGCCATGCTCTACCAATTGAGCTACAGAGGACCACATATGACGGTCTTGATCCAGGACCGACACAATCATATTACGGTCTTGATCCAGGACCGATACAATCATATGACCATTTTGATTCAGGACCGACACAATCATATGACGGTCTTGATCCAGGACCGACACAATCATATAACGGTCTTGATCCAGGACCGACACAATCATATATATGACGGTCTTGATCCAGGACCGACACAGTCATATGACCATCTTGATCCAGGACCGACACAATCATATGACGGTCTTGATCCAGGACCGACACAATCATATGACCATCTTGATCCAGGACCGACACAATCATATGACGGTCTTGATCCAGGACCGACACAATCATACTACGGTCTTGATCCAGGACCGACAATCATATGACGGTCTTGATCCAGGACCGACACAATCATATGACCATCTTGATCCAGGACCGACACAATCATATTACGGTCTTGATCCAGGACTGACACAATCATATTACGGTCTTGATCCAGGACCGACACAATCATATGACGGTCTTGATCTAGGACCGACACAATCATATGACCATCTTGATCCAGGACCGACAATCATATATATGACAGTCTTGATCCATGACCGACACAATCATATATATGACGGTCTTGATCCAGGACCGACACAATCATATATATGACGGTCTTGATCCATGACCGACACAATCATATATATGACGGTCTTGATCCAGGACCGACAGACAGAGTGAGCAACACAATCTCTGTATGCTCAGCCCACTGATTGTTAAACATTAATTGAACCAATCACATTCGTTCTGGCCCTTGAGGCAGAGCTGCCCTCAGAACAACATTGAATAAAGGAAACGCAACTCCACTAAACAGATCCTATATCTAATCTGATCCTAGATCTGTGTGTATAAAAAGGGATAAAGCCACTCACCGCTTGACCATCGTCCTCGGTGTCACCCTCTTCAGGCGTGGAGGAGGAAGGAGATTCAGAGCCGCGGTCCAGCTTATGGATGACCGCCTGTAGGCCGCGCTCGAAGGAGATGGCGTCGGCAGGACTCTGAAACGTCAGGCCAAACTTACGCTCCTCCATGCGCCAGTGGTGGAAGATGGGGTTCACCTTGTTGTAGACCAGCCCCTTCTGCACAGCACACTCCAGCACTGGCTACACGCACACACACACAGAGACAGGGAGGTGGAGGGGATCACTGCACCAATTTTTCCATGGTCCTCCAAAAACCAGAGCTCCCACAAACGCCGTACCATAGAGTTAGGGTTAGAACATATATACATTAGTCAAATACTTTAAAAAATACTTGCACTGTGCTTGATATACAATGGAACCAATGGACTAGTCCCATGCAGACCATGTCTCAGATGGGCCCTCAGGTGGCACAGCACTGAAGACAGGCGTGACACACAGACTCACTGCTCGATCGCGTAGCCGCTCTCCGCGTACAATGTATTCTCTCCGTCCCCCGCCTTCATGGCTCCTCCCCTTACATATCACCACGTGACTGAGGCCGCCGCCCCCCAGGGGTACCCAGCCGCCACTGGAGTCGTCACGTGTCATCACCACGGCTCGAACACGCACACTGAGGAGAGAGAACAGGAGATTAGACAACACAGGTACACACACACACACATGTATACACACACACACACAGGTACACACACACAGGTATACACACACACACAGGTATACACACACACACAGGTATACACACACACAGGTATACACACACACACAGGTATACACACACACAGGTATACACACACACACACAGGTATACACACACACAGGTACACACACACAGGTACACACACACAGGTATACACACACACAGGTATACACACACACACAGGTATATACACACACAGGTATACACACACACACACACACACACACAGGTATACACACACACACACAGGTATACACACACACACAGGTATACACACACACACACAGGTATACACACACACACACAGGTATACACACACACACAGGTATACACACACACAGGTATACACACACACACACACAGGTATACACACACACAGGTATACACACACACACACACACAGGTATACACACACACAGGTATACACACACACAGGTACACACACACACACAGGTACACACACACACAGGTACACACACACAGGTATACACACACAGAGGTATACACACACACAGGTATACACACACAGAGGTATACACACACACAGGTATACACACACACACAGGTATACACACACACAGGTATACACACACACACACACAGGTATACACACACACACACAGGTATACACACACACAGGTATACACACACACACACAGGTATACACACACACAGATATACACACACACAGGTATACACACACACACACACACACAGGTATACACACACACACACAGGTATACACACACACACACAGGTATACACACACACACACAGGTATACACACACACACACAGGTATACACACACACACAGGTATACACACACACAGGTATACACACACACACAGGTACACACACACACAGGTATACACACACACACACACAGGTATACACACACACACAGGTATACACACACACAGGTATACACACACACACAGGTATACACACACACAGGTATACACACACACACAGGTATACACACACACAGGTATACACACACACACAGGTATACACACACACAGGTATACACACACACAGGTATACACACACACAGGTATACACACACACACAGGTATACACACACACACACAGGTATACACACACACAGGTATACACACATGCATCACAAACACACTCAAGCATACACACAAACACGCAAGCATATACACACACAGTACAGAACAAAAACACACCCTTTCAAATAACATACACAAACATTCACAAACAAAATGCATTCACACACACACACACACACACACACACACACACTGTTGAAAAGGAGAGAAACAATAATATAACTATATATTACACAACCCCCCTATATAACTATATATTACACAACCCCCCTATATAACTATATTACACAACCCCCCTATATAACTATATATTACACAACCCCCCTATATAACTATATATTACACAACCCCCCTATATAACTATATATTACACAACCCCCCTATATAACTATATGATATTACACAACCCCCCTATATAACTATATGATATTACACAACCCCCCTATATAACTATATGATAGTACACAACGCCCCTATATAACTATATATTAAACAACCCCCCATATAACTATATATTACACAACCCCCCTATATAACTATATATTACACAACCCCCCTATATAACTATATATTACACAACCCCCCTATATAACTATATGATATTACACAACCCCCCTATATAACTATATATTACACAACCCCCCTATATAACTATATATTACACAACCCCCCTATATAACTATATATTATACAACCCCCCTATATAACTATATATTACACAACCCCCCTATAACTATATATTACACAACCCCCCATATAACTATATATTACACAACCCCCCTATATAACTATATATTACACAACCCCCCTACATAACTATATATTACACAACCCCCCTATATAACTATATATTACACAACCCCCCTATATAACTATATATTACACAACCCCCCTATATAACTACAGTGGGGGAAAAAGTATTTAGTCAGCCACCAATTGTGCAAGTTCTCCCACTTAAAAAGATGAGAGAGGCCTGTAATTGTCATCATAGGTACACGTCAACTATGACAGACAAAATTAGAAAAATAAATCCAGAAAATCACATTGTAGGATTTTTAATGAATTTATTTGCAAATTATGGTGGAAAATAAGTATTTGGTCAATAACAAAAGTTTCTCAATACTTTGTTATATAACCTTTATTGGCAATGACACAGGTCAAACTTTTTCTGTAAGTCTTCACAAGGTTTTCACACACTGTTGCTGGTATTTTGGCCCATTCCTCCATGCAGATCTCCTCTAGAGCAGTGATGTTTTGGGGCTGTCGCTGGGCAACACAGACTTTCAACTCCCTCCAAAGATTTTCTATGGGGTTGAGATCTGGAGACTGGCTAGGCCACTCCAGGACCTTGAACTGCTTCTTACGAAGCCACTCCTTCGTTGCCCGGGCGGTGTGTTTGGGATCATTGTCATGCTGAAAGACCCAGCCACGTTTCATCTTCAATGCCCTTGCTGATGGAAGGAGGTTTTCACTCAAAATCTCACGATACATGGCCCCATTCATTCTTTCCTTTACACGGATCAGTCGTCCTGGTCCCTTTGCAGAAAAACAGCCCCAAAGCATGATGTTTCCACCCCCATGCTTCACAGTAGGTATGGTGTTCTTTGGATGCAACTCAGCATTCTTTGTCCTCCAAACACGACAAGTTGAGTTTTTACCAAAAAGTTATATTTTGGTTTCATCTGACCATATGACATTCTCCCAATCCTCTTCTGGATCATCCAAATGCACTCTAGCAAACTTCAGACGGGCCTGGACATGTACTGGCTTAAGCAGGGGGACACGTTGGCACTGCAGGATTTGAGTCCCTGGCGGCGTAGTGTGTTACTGATGGTAGGCTTTGTTACTTTGGTCCCAGCTCTCTGCAGGTCATACACTAGGTCCCCCCGTGTGGTTCTGGGATTTTTGCTCACCGTTCTTGTGATCATTTTGACCCCACGGGGTGAGATCTTGCGTGGCGCCCCAGATCAAGGGAGATTATCAGTGGTCTTGTATGTCTTCCATTTCCTAATAATTGCTCCCACAGTTGATTTCTTCAAACCAAGCTGCTTACCTATTGCAGATTCAGTCTTCCCAGCCTGGTGCAGGTCTACAATTTTGTTTCTGGTGTCCTTTGACAGCTCTTTGGTCTTGGCCATAGTGGAGTTTGGAGTGTGACTGTTTGAGGTTGTGGACAGGTGTCTTTTATTGTCACGATCGTCAGGAACAGATGAGGACCAAGGCGCAGCGTTGCAGACGAACATACTCTTTATTAGTGATACACGACCAAAACAACAAAAACGATAACGTGACAGTCAACGGTCTAACACAAACCAACTAGAACAAGATCCCACAACTAATGTGGGAAAACAGCCTCTATAAGTATGGCTCCCAATCAGAGACAACCAGCAACAGCTGACACTCGTTGCCTCTGATTGGGAACCACTCTGGCCAACACAGAAATACAATACATAGAATCCCGACATAGAAACACAACACATAGATCTACACACCCTGGCTCAACATAACAGTGTCCCCAGAGCCAGGGCGTGACATTTATACTGATAACAAGTTCAAACAGATGCCATTAATACAGGTAGCGAGTGGAGGACAGAGGAGCCTCTTAAAGAAGAAGTTACAGGTCTGTGAGAGCCAGAAATCTTGCTTGTTTTTTAGGTGACCAAATACTTATTTTCCACCATAATTTGCAAATAAATTCATTAAAAATCCTACAATGTGATTTTCTGGATTTCTTTTCTTCTCAATTTGTCTGTCATAGTTGATGTGTACCTATGATGAAAATTACAGGCCTCTCATCTTTTTAAGTGGGAGAACTTGCACAATTGGTGGCTGACTAAATACTTTTTTCCCCCACTGTATATGATATTACACAACCCCCCTATATAACTATATGATATTACACAACCCCCCTATATAACTATATATTACACAACCCCCCTATATAACTATATATTACACAACCCCCCTATATAACTATATATTACACAACCCCCCAATATAACTATATATTACACAACCCCCCTATATAACTATATATTACACAACCCCCCTATATAACTATATATTACACAACCCCCCTATATAACTATATATTACACAACCCCCCTATATAACTACAGTGGGGCAAAAAAGTATTTAGTCAGCCACCAATTGTGCAAGTTCTCCCACTTAAAAAGATGAGAGAGGCCTGTAATTTTCATCATAGGTACACGTCAACTATGACAGACAAATTGAGAAAAAAAAATCCAGAAAATCCCATTGTAGGATTTTTAATGAATTTATTTGCAAATTATGGTGGAAAATAAGTATTTGGTCACCTACAAACAAGCAAGATTTCTGGCTCTCACAGACCTGTAACTTCTTCTTTAAGAGGCTCCTCTGTCCTCCACTCGTTACCTGTATTAATGGCACCTGTTTGAACTTGTTATCAGTATAAAAGACACCTGTCCACAACCTCAAACAGTCACACTCCAAACTTCACAATGGCCAAGACTAAAGAGCTGTCAAAGGACACCAAAAACAAAATTGTAGACCTGCACCAGGCTGGGAAGACTGAATCTGCAACAGGTAAGGAGCTTGGTTTGAAGAAATCAACTGTGGGAGCAATTATTAGGAAATGGAAGACATACAAGACCACTGATAATCTCCCTCGATCTGGGGCTCCATGCAAGATCTCACCCCGTGGGGTCAAAATGATCGCAAGAACGGTGAGCAAAAATCCCAGAACCACACGGGGGGACCTAGTGAATGACCTGCTGAGAGCTGGGACCAAAGTAACAAAGCCAACCATCAGTAACACACTACGCCGCCAGGGACTCAAATCCTGCAGTGCGAGACGTGTCCCCCTGCTTAAGCCAGTACATGTCCAGGCCCGTCTGATGTGCATTTGGATGATCCAGAAGAGGATTGGGAGAATGTCATATGGTCAGATGAAACCAAAATATAACTTTTTGGTAAAAACTCAACTCGTCATGTTTGGAGGACAAAGAATGCTGAGTTGCATCCAAAGAACACCATACCTACTGTGAAGCATGGGGTTGGAAACATCATGCTTTGGGGCTGTTTTTCTGCAAAGGGACCAGGACGACTGATCCGTGTAAAGGAAAGAATGAATGGGGCCATGTATCGTGAGATTTTGAGTGAAACCCTCCTTCCATCAGCAAGGGCATTGAAGATGAAACGTGGCTGGGTCTTTCAGCATGACAATGATCCCAAACACACCGCCCGGGCAACGAAGGAGTGGCTTCGTAAGAAGCATTTCAAGGTCCTGGAGTGGCCTAGCCAGTCTCCAGATCTCAACCCCATAGAAAATATTTGGAGGGAGTTGAAAGTCTGTGTTGCCCAGCGACAGCCCCAAAACATCACTGCTCTAGAGGAGATCTGCATGGAGGAATGGGCCAAAATACCAGCAACAGTGTGTGAAAACCTTGTGAAGACGTACAGAAAACGTTTGACCTGTGTCATTGCCAACAAAGGGTATATAACAAAGTATTGAGAAACTTTTGTTATTGACCAAATACTTATTTTCCACCATCATATGCCAATAAATTAATTAAAAATCCTACAATGTGATTTTCTGGATTTTTTTTTCTAATTTTGTCTGTCATAGTTGACGTGTACCTATGATGAAAATTACAGGCCTCTCTCATCTTTTTAAGTGGGAGAACTTGCACAATTGGTGGCTGACTAAATACTTTTTTTCCCCACTGTATATATTACACAACCCCCCTATATAACTATATATTACACAACCCCCCTATATAACTATATATTACACAACCCCCCTATATAACTATATATTACACAACCCCCCTATATAACTATATATTACACAACCCCCCTATATAACTATATGATATTACACAACCCCCCTATATAACTATATGATATTACACAACCCCCCTATATAACTATATGATATTACACAACCCCCCTATATAACTATATGATATTACACAACCCCCCTATATAACTATATGATATTACACAACCCCCCTATATAACTATATGATATTACACAACCCCCCTATATACATACAGTGGGGAGAACAAGTATTTGATACACTGCCGATTCTGCAGGTTTTCCTACTTACAAAGCATGTAGAGGTCTGTAATTTTTATCATAGGTACACTTCAACTGTGAGAGACGGAATCTAAAACAAAAATCCAGAAAATCACATTGTATGACTTTTAAGTAATTAATTTGCATTTTATTGCATGACCTAAGTATTTGATCACCTACCAACCAGTAAGAATTCCGTCTCTCACAGCCCTCCTGTTCTCCACTCATTACCTGTATTAACTGCACCTGTTTGAACTCGTTACCTGTATAAAAGACACCTGACCACACACTCAATCAAACAGACTCCAACCTCTCCACAATGGCCAAGACCAGAGAGCTGTGTAAGGACATCAGGGATAAAATTGTAGACCTGCACAAGGCTGGGATGGGCTACAGGACAATAGGCGAGCAGCTTGGTGAGAAGGCAACAACTGTTGGCGCAATTATTAGAAAATGGAAGAAGTTCAAGATGACGGTCAATCACCCTCGGTCTGGGGCTCCATGCAAGATCTCACCTCGTGGGGCATCAATGATCATGAGGACGGTGAAGGATCAGCCCAGAACTACAGGGGAGGACCTGGTCAATGACCTGAAGAGAGCTGGGACCACAGTCTCAAAGAAAACCATTAGTAACACACTACGCCGTCATGGATTAAATCCTGCAGCGCACGCAAGGTCCCCCTGCTCAAGCCAGCGCATGTCCCGTCTGAAGTTTGCCAATGACCATCTGGATGATCCAGAGGAGGAATGGGAGAAGGGCATGTGGTCTGATGAGACAAAAATAGAGCTTTTTGGTCTAAACACCACTCACCGTGTTTGGAGAAAGAAGAAGGATGAGTACAACCCCAAGAACACCATCCCAACCGTGAAGCATGGAGGTGGAAACATCATTCTTTGGGGATGCTTTTCTGCAAAGGGGACAGGACGACTGCACCGTATTGAGGGGAGGATGGATGGGGCCATGTATCGCGAGATCTTGGCCAACAACCTCCTTCCCTCAGTAAGAGCATTGAAGATGGGTCGTGGCTGGGTCTTCCAGCATGACAACGACCCGAAACACACAGCCAGGGCAACTAAGGAGTGGCTCCGTAAGAGGCATCTCAAGGTCCTGGAGTGGCCTAGCCAGTTTCCAGACCTGAACCCAATAGAAAATCTTTGGAGGGAGCTGAAAGTCCGTATTGCCCAGCGACAGCCCCGAAACCTGAAGGATCTGTATGGAGGAGTGGGCCAAAATCCCTGCTGCAGTGTGTGCAAACCTGGTCAAGACCTACAGGAAACGTATGATCTCTGTAATTGCAAACAAAGGTTTCTGTACCAAATATTAAGTTCTGCTTTTCTGATGTATCAAATACTTATGTCATGCAATAAAATGCAAATTAATTACTTAAAAATCATACAATGTGATTTTCTGGATTTTTGTTTTAGATTCCGTCTCTCACAGTTGAAGTGTACCTATGATCAAAATTACAGACCTCTACATGCTTTGTAAATAGGAAAACCTGCAAAATCGGCAGTGTACATGTTATTGCACAACCCCCCTATATAACTATATATTACACAACCCCCCTATATAACTATATATTACACAACCCCCCTATATAACTATATATTACACAACCCCCCTATATAACTATATATTACACAACCCCCCTATATAACTATATATTACACAACCCCCCTATATAACTATATATTACACAACCCCCCTATATAACTATATATTACACAACCCCCCTATATAACTATATATTACACAACCCCCCTATATAACTATATGATATTACACAACCCCCCCATATACAGTGAGGGAAAACAGTATTTGATCCCCTGCTGATTTTGTACGTTTGCCCACTGACAAAGAAATGATCAGTCTATAATTTTAATGGTAGGTTTATTTGAACAGTGAGAGACAGAATAACAACAAAATCCAGAAAAACGCATGTCAAAAATGTTATAAATTGATTTGCATTTTAATGAGTGAAATAAGTATTTGACCCCCTCTCAATCAGAAAGATTTCTTGCTCCCAGGTGTCTTTTATACAGGTAACGAGCTGAGATTAGGAGCACACTCTTAAAGGGAGTGCTCCTAATCTCAGTTTGTTACCTGTATAAAAGACACCTGTCCACAGAAGCAATCAATCAATCAGATTCCAAACTCTCCACCATGGCCAAGACCAAAGAGCTCTCCAAGGATGTCAGGGACAAGATTGTAGACCTACACAAGGCTGGAATGGGCTACAAGACCATCGCCAAGCAGCTTGGTGAGAAGGTGACAACAGTTGGTTCGATTATTCGCAAATGGAAGAAACACAAAATAACTGTCAATCTCCCTCGGCCTGGGGCTCCATGCAAGATCTCACCTCGTGGAGTTGCAATGATCATGAGAACGGTGAGGAATCAGCCCAGAACTACACGGGAGGATCTTGTCAGTGATCTCAAGGCAGCTGGGACCATAGTCACCAAGAAAACAATTGGTAACACACTACGCCGTGAAACACTGAAATCCTGCAGCGCCCGCAAGGTCCCCCTGCTCAAGAAAGCACATATACATTCCTGTCTGAAGTTAGCCAATGAACATCTGAATGATTCAGAGGAGAACTGGGTGAAAGTGTTGTGGTCAGATGAGACCAAAATCGAGCTCTTTGGCATCAACTCAACTCGCCGTGTTTGGAGGAGGAGGAATGCTACCTATGACCCCAAGAATACCATTCCACCGTCAAACATGGAGGTGGAAACATTATGCTTTTGGGGTGTTTTTCTGCTAAGGGGACAGGACAACTTCACCACATTCAAAGGGACGATGGACGGGGCCATGTACCGTCAAATCTTGGGTGAGAACCTCCTTCCCTCAGCCAGGGCATTGAAAATGGGTCGTGGATGGGTATTTCAGCATGACAATGACCCAAAACACATGGCCAAGGCAACAAAGGAGTGGCTCAAGAAGAAGCACATTAAGGTCCTGGAGTGGCCTAGCCAGTCTCCAGACCTTAATACCATAGAAAATCTGTGGAGGGAGCTGAAGGTTCGAGTTGCCAAACGTCAGCCTCGAAACCTTAATGACTTGGAGAAGATCTGCAAAGAGGAGTGGGACAAAATCCCTCCTGAAATGTGTGCAAACCTGGTGGCCAACTACAAGAAACGTCTGACCTCTGTGATTGCCAACAAGGGTTTTGACACCAAGTACTAAGTCATGTTTTGCAGAGGGGTCAAATACTTATTTCCCTCATTAAAATGCAAATCAATGTATAACATTTTTGACATGCGTTTTTCTGGATTTTTTTGTTGTTATTCTGTCTCTCACTGTTAAAAAAAACTACAATTAAAATTATAGACTGATCATGTTTTTGTCAGTGGGCAAACGTACAAAATCAGCAGGGGATCAAATACTTTTTTTCCTCACTGTAACTATATATTACACAACCCCCCTATATAACTATATATTACACAACCCCCCTATATAACTATATATTACACAACCCCCCTATATAACTATATATTACACAACCCCCCTATATAACTATATATTACACAACCCCCCTATATAACTATATATTACACAACCCCCCTATATAACTATATAATAGTACACAACACCCCTATATAACTATATAATATTAATGCATAATACAATTTGATTGCTCTGTTTACAAAGATGCAGAGGCAACCGGTTAAATAATATATATAATATATAATATGCCATTTAGCAGACGCTTTTATCCAAAGCGACTTACAGTCATGCGTGCATACATTTTTTTTTTGTGTATGGGTGATCCCGGGGATCGAACCCACTACCTTAGCGTTACAAGCGCCGTGCTCTACCAGCTGAGCTACAGAGGACCATGTGAAATGAACATAGTAGAAAAGGTCTTACAAGTACATACCTATTATAACAAATGGATAAGCATTCATATACAGAGAGATATAGACAGGCAGAGAGATATAGACAGGCAGAGAGATATAGACAGGCAGAGAGATATAGGCAGACCGAGAGATATAGGCAGACCGAGAGATATAGACAGACAGAGAGATATAGACAGACAGAGAGATATAGACAGGCAGAGAGATATAGACAGGCAGAGAGATATAGACAGACAGAGAGATATAGACAGGCAGAGAGATATAGACAGGCAGAGAGATATAGGCAGACCGAGAGATATAGGCAGACCGAGAGATATAGGCAGACCGAGAGATATAGGCAGACCGAGAGATATAGGCAGACCGAGAGATATAGGCAGACCGAGAGATATAGACAGACAGAGAGATATAGACAGGCAGAGAGATATAGTCAGGCAGAGAGATATAGACAGACCGAGAGATATAGACAGACAGAGAGATATAGACAGACAGAGAGATATACCCAAGAAAAAAACAATCATCATGTTACAAATTACAACATAATCATGATATGGAATATGCTATGGTCTGTTGACACTGGCTCTGATGTCAAGCATTACCTAACTGTTTTATCAACATCCTTCTCATGTTTCAAAACGTGAAGATGATTTTTTTTAAAAATCACTCCTCCATCTTACATGTATTTATTTTTAGTCATAATGTCTTTCTATTTCCTAACCTCAGTAGGCCTACTCATATAGAAGCATAGCATAACCACACTAGGACTCTTGAGCCCCACCATAGATATCAATGGTAGGAAGGACGGAAGCGGACAGGTTTTTATAATGGAGGGTCACGTGGGCAAGGTAAATCTAATCTCGCCTAGGATGTGATGACTGCACCAATGAAAACACAACGTTGGAGTGAATATTATATTATTGTACAGCACAAAATAAACCATATCAGGATTTGTTTTAGAACGACCACGACTCTTATTCCTGAGTAATGTAGTGTCACGAGGAAATGGCACGGAATGAGAGAAATATTGAGGCAAGGCGAGAATGACCGAATGGGAGTTGGGAGCAAGAAGGAGTGTTTCCCAGATGTATCAATGAACGCGCCCATTCGCCATCCGTGCGAGGCCCTGTATCTCGCAGCACAACCCTCTCCTTCTCCTCTAGTCCGCCAGATGCACAATGAATGAGTGTTTTAAATTCCATCACCGTGGATCGACAGAGCTGCTAAGACACGGGCATCATATCGTTACATTTGTATTACATAGGATTCCCATTATTGTTGCAATAATTGTAAGACATTGCGTTCTCCTCTCCTCCTCTCTCCCCCTCCTGCCTGTTCATCACACACTTGGCTGCTACACGCACTCGCTCGCTAACACATCCTGATATTCGTTATTTTATGAATGAAATACAATAAAACACAGTGATTTAAACGGATTTGCAATATCTCGAAGAAGAAAAAAATGCAATCGTTTGGAAAAAGGAGAGATGAGTGGGTATAGAAAGAGAGATGGGGGAGGGGGCGATGAGAAAGGGAAGGAGGGGAGGGGTTGAGGAAGAGGGCGAGAGAAAAATCACATTTCATTCATAAAGTTGGGCTTTAAAAATCATAATGAAACCCGAGACGCGTTGATAAAAATCCCATCGCCAGCATCCCTCCCTAGGTTTGCCGGATCCTGTGTCTGTGAATGACGAGAGCTTGGCCAAAACTCGCCATATTTTGTCAATTTCTTCAATACCTTTTACACATTGACTGATTTATTTCATGGTTAAATAGAAGTCCTCGCCACTGCGTGACTATTATCTGGTATTTCTCACAGTGGGTTTTTATCATTCGATTAGAAGCCGTGTTGTCTTTGATACGGTATTGAATCCTGTCTTTACACCGTTTAATATTGTAGCGCCCATGTAACCGAATCATATATGCATATTTATCACATATTTGCGTGAATATATCGGGAATGGGGTGTATACTGTTGATTCAAGACTACGTAATGGTGTTTATCCTCAGCTATATCAATAGACCGTACCTTTGTCTGTCCTGAGGTTGCCTTCTGGTGTAACATCGGTGGTTATCAGAGATTCATGTAATGACCAAGCTAAATTGATTTCATGTAATATTCTATTAATAAAAAGATAAGGACTTACTCGCCCTCCATGTCTCGGTGTAGCCGCTGCTTCGAGCTCCCTGTCCGGGTATCCCTGTCCTTTAGATCCCCCCTTCGCCAGAACACACACGCGGACACTCACACCCTCACTCTTTCACTCTCTCGTTCTATCTCACTCTCTGCTCTCATTTTCTAATCCTTCTCTCTCTCCACCTTTACGTCGTTTCTGTGTATCAGGATGGACTTGGGTTGCAGCAGCCATTTTCCGCTGGCAGCATCCTCCCTCCCTCCCTCTCCCTCCCTCTTTCTCTAAATCACTCCCTCTCCCTCCCTCTTTCTCTAAATCACTCCCTCTCTCTCCCTCACCCGTTCTCTAAAATCACTCCCTCTCCCTCCCTCACCCGTTCTCTAAAATCACTCCCCCCCCCCCTCTCCCTCGCTCACCCGTTCTCTAAATCACTCCCCTCCCTATTTATTCCCTTCTCTAACACTCTACCTGCCATGTGCCCTTCAAACTACCATTATGCCTACACATCCTTCCTTCCGCACCAGCCTGGTCTCAGAGCAAAAACGTATTATATGTTACTAAAATCTAGGCTTGGGCATATACATTTCCCGGGGTATTTGAAAATAGCCACGGATGGTTTTTCAATACCGTCAATACCATTGAAACACCAGTATTTCTTTGAAGTTTTTTTAAATACATTTGAATATTTGTAGCTACTTTTTAGGTAAATAACTGCAATCAACTTCTGGGATACATTAGGAGATAAAGAAGATCATGTTCTTATTTCACCAGTCACATAATGTTTCATTATGAAGCTTACCGGTAGTCCCCAGTCAAGTGGTGTTTGTTTACAAGCACAGCGACGAGAGACCGGAGCCTTGTGAGTCACTCACTGGTGTACAGCACGAGCCAGGTGATCTAGTTACAGTATGGAATTCACAACTAAATGTTTTCCAGCTAGATATATTATAACTATTAAGTTAACTGTCTAAAATGTGCTAACTGCTCTGCAGTTCTGCATTTGGTTTGCTAATTTAGTAGCTAGTTAGCTATCTAGCTAAGTGGTTAGCATCTTCAAAATCAAGCTTTGCTTGGTAACAGCAGAGAATCCCCTCCTGGATCAAGAGCCTTGCTGTCTAATATTTGTTTTGTGTGCGCAGCAAATTGTGAGTAGCATTTTTTAGTTACTTGTATAACTTTATGAGCTGGGATGTCTGTCTTGCAAATAGTTTATTCCAGAGACAGTATAACATTTCGCAATGCGCTCATTAGCATTTATTTAGCATTCTCTATGAGATTGTACATGTACTTGTTAGCATTGCTAACCTTCGGATTACAGAGTCTCAGTGGAGTTAGAAAAGAGTGCCCCTTGTGTTCAGTGCCGGTATTACCAAATATCCTGTTAGGCCACAAGGTCAGTATGAAGGTATGACAATCTGGATACCGCCCAAGCCTACTAAAATCCAAAATCTGCTACGTTATGTTAGGTTACTGTAGGTTACTTAAGGTAAAAACAAAAGTAGGGTGCTGCCAGCGGAAAATGGTTGCTGCAACCCAAGTCCATCCTGATACACAGAAACGACGTAAAGGTGGAAAGAGAGAAAGATTAGAAAATGAGAGCAGAGAGTGAGATAGAACGACAGAGTGAAAGAGTGAGGGTGTGAGTGTTCTGGACAAATTTAGCATTTTAGCTAATTAGCAACTTTGCAACTACTTACTACTTTTAGCTACTTTAGCATGTTAGCTAACCCTAAACTTAACCCTTTAACCTAACTCCTAACCCTAACCCTAACCCTAACCTTAACCCTAGCCAATGTTAGCGACCTAGCTAACTTTAGCATTAGCCACCGAGCCACCTAGCTAACATTAGAAACAACTAATTGCAATCCGTAACATATCATACGAATTGTAATTCATAACATACTATAGGTCCTACAATTTGTATTATATTGTACAACAACTATTACATTGGTAATGTAACATATCATACTACACTGAACCAAAATATAAATGCAACATGCAACAATATAAAAGATTTTACTGAGTTAGTTCAATTGAAATAAATAAATTATGGCCTAATCTATGGATTTCATATGACTGGGAATACAGATATGCATCTGTTGGTCACAGATACCTTACAAAAAAGGTAGGGCCGTGGATCAGAAAACCAGTCAGTATCTGCTGTGACCACCATTTGCCTCATGCAGCTTCTTCGCATAGAGTTGATCAGGCTGTTGATTGTGGCCTGTTGATGTTGTCACACTCCTTTTCAATGGCTGTGTGAAGTTGCTGGATATTGGCGGGAACTGGAACACGCTGTCGTACACGTCGATCCAGAGCATCCCAAACATGCTCATGTCTGGTGAGTATGCAGGCCATGGAAGAACTGGGACATTTTCAGCTTCCAGAGAATTGTGTACGGATCCTTGCCCCATGGTGGCGGCGGATGAATGGCACGACAATGGGCTTCAGGATTTCGTCACAGTATCTCTGTGCATTCAAATTGCTATCGATAAAATGCAATTGTGTTCGTTGTCCGTAGCATATACCTGCCCATACCATAACCCCACCGCCACCATGGGGCACTCTGTTCACAACGTTGACATCAGCAAACCGTTACGACGCCAAACTGCAGTCAGGTCAAGACCCTGGTGAGGACGACGAGCACGCAGATGATCTCCCCTGAGACGGTTTCTGACAGTTTGTGCAGACATTCCATCAGCTGACCGAGTGGCTGGTCTCAGATGATCCCGCAGGTCCTGGGCTGGCGTGGTTACAGGTCCTGGGCTGGCGTGGTTACAGGTCCTGGGCTGACGTGGTTACAGGTCCTGGGCTGACGTGGTTACAGGTCCTGGGATGGCGTGGTTACAGGTCCTGGGCTGACGTGGTTACAGGTCCTGGGCTGACGTGGTTACAGGTCCTGGGCTGGGCTGGCGTGGTTACAGGTCCTGGGCTGGGCTGGCGTGGTTACAGGTCCTGGGCTGGCGTGGTTACAGGTCCTGGGCTGACGTGGTTACAGGTCCTGGGCTGGCGTGGTTACAGGTCCTGGGCTGGCGTGGTTACAGGTCCTGGGCTGACGTGGTTACAGGTCCTGGGCTGACGTGGTTACAGGTCCTGGGCTGACGTGGTTACAGGTCCTGGGCTGACGCGGTTACAGGTCCTGGGCTGACGCGGTTACAGGTCCTGGGCTGACGCGGTTACAGGTCCTGGGCTGACGCGGTTACAGGTCCTGGGCTGACATGGTTACAGGTCCTGGGCTGACGTGGTTACAGGTCCTGGGCTGGCGTGGTTACATGTCCTGGGCTGACGTGGTTACAGGTCCTGGGCTGACGCGGTTACAGGTCCTGGGCTGACGCGGTTACAGGTCCTGGGCTGACGCGGTTACAGGTCCTGGGCTGACACGGTTACAGGTCCTGGGCTGACGTGGTTACAGGTCCTAGGCTGACGTGGTTACATGTCCTGGGCTGACGTGGTTACAGGTCCTGGGCTGACGTGGTTACAGGTCCTGGGCTGACGTGGTTAAGGTCCTGGGCTGACGTGGTTACAGGTCCTGGGCTGACGTGGTTACAGGTCCTGGGCTGACGTGGTTATATGTGGTCTGCGGTTGTGAGGCCAATTGGACATACTGCCAAATTCTCTAAAACGACATTGGAGGTGGCTTATGGTAGAGAAATGAATATTCAATTATCTGGCAAAAGCTCTGATGTCATTCCTACAGTCAGCATGCCAATTGCACGCTCCTTCAAAAACTTGAGACATCTGTGCCATTGTGTTGTGTGACAAAACTGCACATTTTAGAGTGGCCTTTTATTGTGGCCAGCACAAGGTGCACCTGTGTAATGATCATGCTGTTTAATCAGCTTCTTGATATGCCACACCTGTCAGGTGGATGGATTATCTTGGCAAAGGAGAAATGCTCACTAACAGGGATGTTAACAAATTTGTGCACAAAATTGGAGAGAAGTAAGCTTTTTGTGCATATAGAACATTTCTGGGATCTTTTATTTCAGCTCATTAAATATGGGACCAACACTTTACATGTTACGTTTATATTTTTGTTCAGGGTAAATGTAATATATAATACGTTTTGCTCTGAGACCAGGTTATCTGCACTAATCATTGGCTGCATGAGAGCTCTATGTTGGCCATGTCTGTCTGTCTGTCTGTCTGTTGGGAACCCTCAAACACCTATTGATGAAACTGTAGCTGGCGACCTGAGGGGGATGCTGACAGAAACGTGTACAGTCATAGATACAGAGAGAGAGAGAGAGAGAGAGAGAGAGAGAGAGAGAGAGAGAGAGAGAGAGAGAGAGAGAGAGAGAGAGAGAGAGAGAGAGAGAGAGAGAGAGAGAGAGAGACTTTACGTATTACCGATGTCCGATGAACAAAGTGATGGATAGGAATAGAATGCATCTTTATCAGAATGGATTGGTAGGCAGGCTGTTCATTCAGTTCTATAACACCTACATATTAACAATAACCATCACTGTCTTATTGTCTTTGGGAGCATGCCTTACAAACATGTTAACTGTAAGCCCTATATTGAGCAGTGCATTATGTGGATCTTACACAAAATAATACACCACCACAAACCACCAGAGTGCAGCCGGAGACAATGAATGAGGGGCGCAACTCCCGTTTCAGCCTGCGGAGTGGACAGCGCCTTAACACCTCTCCCCAATTTGTGGCAACAATACAAAATAAATTACGCTGTCGCATTCTGGATCTTTGTTTGGTTGAAAAATCTCTATTCTACAAAAGGTTTCAGATCTGTTTAGAGTTTCAAATTCTACATTGATTGGGCTGTAATACATTGTTTAAGCCAAATAGACACACACCCCCAAGACAATGAGGTGAAACTCATATTTCAGCACCATGGACAGCACAATATGCCTCCCCACAGTTGGCAACCTGTACTGAACAAAAATATGGGGCTTACAGTTAACATGTTTGTAAGGCATGCTCCCAAAGACAATAAGACAGTGATGGTTATTGTTAATATGTAGGTGTTATAGAACTGAATGAACAGCCTGCCTACCAATCCATTCTGATAAAGATGCATTCCATTCCTCTCCATCACTTTGTTCATCGGACATCAGTAATATGTAAAGTCTCTCTCTCTCTCTCTCTCTCTCTCTCTCTCTCTCTCTCTCTCTCTCTCTCTCTCTCTCTGTCTGTCTGTCTCTCTCTCTCTCTCTCTCTCTCTCTCTCTCTCTCTCTCTCTCTGTCTCTCTCTCTCTCTCTCAGCATCCCCCTCAGGTCGCCAGCTACAGTTTCATCAATAGGTGTTTGAGGGTTCCCGACAGACAAATTTATAAAAAAATCAACAACGGAAATATTTACATTTCAGTCATTTATCATACTTGAGTAAAGTAGATTCCTTCATAGAAAATGACTCAAGTAAAACTGAGACACCCAGTAAAATACAACTTGAATGAAAGTCTAAAAGTATTTGGTTTTAAATATACTTAAGTATCAAAAGTCAATTGAATTTCTAAAATATACTTAAGTATCAAAAGTAAAAGTATAAATCATTTCAAATTCCTTATATTAAGCAAACCAGACAGCACAATGTCCTTGTTTTTTAAATTTACAGATAGCCAGGGGCACACTCCAACACTCAGACATAATTTACAAATGAAGCATGTGTTTAGTGAGTCGGCCAGATCAGAGGCAGTAGGGATAATCAGGGATGTTTACATTTACATTTGAGTCATTTAGCAGACGCTCTTATCCAGAGCCACTTACAGTTAGTGAGTGCATACATTTTTCATACTATCACATTTACATAAGTATACAGACCCTTTACTCAGTACTTTGTTGAAGCACCTTTGGCAGCGATTACAGCCTCGAGTCTTCTTGGGAATGACGCTACAAGCTTGGCACACCTGTATCTGGGGAGTTTCTCCCATTCTTCTCTGCAGATCTTCTCAAGTTCTGTCAGGTTGGATGGGGAGTGTCGCTGCACAGCTATTTTCAGGTCTTTCCAGAGATGTTCGATCGGGTTCAAGTCCGGGCTCTGGCTGGACATTCAGAGACTTGTCCGGAAGCCACTCCTGCGTTATCTTGGCTGTGTGCTTAGGGTCGTTGTCCTGTTGGAAGGGGAACCTTCGCCCCAGTCTGAGGTCCTGAGCGCTCTGGAGCAGGTTTTCATCAAGGATCTCTCTGTACTTTGCTCCGTTCATCTTTCCCTCGATTCTGACTAGTCTCCCAGTTCCTGCCGCTGAAAAACATTCCCACAGAATGATGCTGCCACCACTATGCTTCACCATAGGGATAGTGCCAGGTTTCCTCCAGACGTGACGCTTGGCATTCAGGACAAAGAATTCAATCTTGGTTTCATCAGACCAGAGAATCTTCTTTCTCATGGTCTGAGAGTCTTTAGGCGCCTTTTGGCTAACTCCAAGTGGGCTGTCGTACCTTTTACTGAGGAGTGGCTTCTGTCTGGCCATTCTACCATAAAGGCCTGAGTGGTGGAGTGCTGCAGAGATGGTTGTCCTTCTGGAAGGTTCTCCCGTCTCCAAGGAGGAATCTGGAGCTCTGTCAGAGTGACCATCGGGTTCTTGGTCACCTCCCTGACCAAGGCCTTTCTCCCCCGATTGCTCAGTTTGGCCGGGCGGCCAGCTTTAGGAAGAGTCTTGGTGGTTCCAAACTTCTTCCATTTAAGAATGATGGAGGCCACTGTGTTCTTGGGGACCTTCACTGCTGCAGACATTTTTTGGTACCCTTCCCAGATCGGTGCCTCGACACAATCCTGTCTCGGAGCTCTACGGGCAATTCCTTCGACCTCATGGCTTGTTTTTTGCTCTGACATGCACTGTCAACTGGGGGACCTTATATAGACAGGTGTGTGCCTTTCCAAATCATGTCCAATCAATTGAATTTACTACAGGTGGACTACACTCAAGTTGTAGAAACATCTGAAGGATGATCAATGGAAACAGGATGCACCTGAGCTTCATTTCGAGTCTCATAGGAAAGGGTCTAAATACTTATGTAAATAAGGTATCTTTTAAACATATTTTTTAAATCTTTGCAAACATTTTTAAAAACCTGTTTTCGCTTAGTCATTATGGGGTATTGTGTGTAGATTGATGGGGATTCTTATTTATTTAATCTATTTTAGAATAAGGCTGTAATGTAACAAAATGTGGAAAAAGGGAATGGGTCTGAATACTTTCTGAATGCACTGTATGCATCTGTTGGTCACAGATACCTTTAAAAAAAAAGTATGGGCGTGGATCAGGCTGTTAATTATGGCCTGTGGAATGTTGTCCCACTCCTCTTCAATGGCTGTGTGAAGTTGCTGGATATTGGCAGGAACTGGAACACGCTGTCTTACATGTGGATCCAGAGCATCCCAAACATGCTCAATGGGTGACAATGGGTCTAGTGAGTATGCATGCCATGGAAGAACTGGGACATTTTCAGCTTCCAGGAATTGAGTACAGATGCTTGCGACATGGGGCCGTGCATTATCATTCTGAAATATGGGGTGAAGGGGGCGGATGAATGGCACGACAATGGGCCTCAGGATCTCGTCATGGTATCTCTGTGCATTCAAATTGCCATCGATAAAATGGAATTGTGTTCGTTGTCCGTAGCTTATGCCTGCCCATACCATAACCCCATCGCCACCATGGGGCACTCTGTTCACAACATTGGCATCAGCAAACCGCACGCCCCCACACGCCATACATGTGATCTGCAGTTGTGAGGCCGGTTGGACATACTGCCAAATTCTCTACAATGACGTTAGAGGTGGCTTATGGTAGAGAAATTAACATTCAATTATCTGGCAACAGCTCTGGTGGACATTCCTGTAGTCAGCATGTCAATTGCACACTCCCTCACAACTTGAGACATCTGTGGCATTGTGTTGTGTGACAAAACTGCACATTTTAGAGTGGTCTTTTATTGGCCCCAGCACAAGGTGCACCTGTGTAATGATCAGCTTCTTGATATGCCACGCCTGTCAGGTGGATGAATTATCTGGGCAAAGGAGAAATGCTCACTAACAGGGATGTAAACAAAATTGTGCACAAAATTTGAGAAAAATAAGCTTTTTGTGCAAATGGAAAATGTCTGGGATCTTTTATTTCAGCTCATGAAACATGGGACCAACACTTTATATTTTTGTTCAGTGTAGAACTAGCGCTGTGACTGTTAAATAGTCTGTATCTAAAAAATGCACATATTGTCGATTTATTACGAAATGAATCTCGTTTGCCTTGCTGCTAAGAGGTCAGTGGAGGCCAACAGTTCCATTTCATTTGGCAGCTCGCGCTCAAAAAGAATGCCCTCGAACTTCTATTTTGGTTTAAAAGCTACAGTAGCTAACGTTAACTAGCTAACTTTGCAACCGCTATTTTCGCAACCAAATAAACTGGAAAATTGACACACTTCATACCAGTTTTGGGGAATCTGCAACGAGTGACTTATAGGAGTCGCTATGATATGTCTGAGGTCCATTGCAAGGTACATAGATAGCTAGCTAACTTTTCAAATAAGCTAGCTAGCTAACGTTAACTAGCCAGTGAAGTTAACTTTAGCTAGCATTGGTGTTGTTATAACGGTAACGTTAGCTAACTGCCAGTAACGTTCATGTTAGCCAAATGTAAATTCGCTGTATTTGTAAACTATTAAATGTAGATACCTTGACTTTCGGATGAACAGGAACTTGGGCAAAATCTTAAAAAGATTGGATCTATTTCTCTCTACTTTTTAAAATTACGATTAATTAATGTTCAAACAGGTTCATGATATTTTGATTTGTTGTGATACCGTTACAAACCAGAATCTGGGTTTAGAGGAGACGTGGATTATGGCCATTATCCTAACCCAGGAAGCTGCCATTCAATTTGCCATCACCATCTTTTCAATCTTAATTATGTCAAAATACGTTCGGTACTTACCAAAGAATGGCGTTTCGCTGAGCAACTATGGTCGTTATTGCCGGTATGTAACGTAACTTCCAAAAACATGCAACTTTTGTCTGGAAATAAACTAGCTAAGAAGGGGCGGACTGGACATCTGTCATCTCGGACAAATGCCAGATGGGCTGGTCAATTTTTTTGCCAAAAGTATCCCTATCTGGCTAATAATGGTGGCCTCAAGGGAAAAAAGGGCCATTGTGGGGGCCTCGAGGAAAGAAATGGGCCGGTGTGGGTGCCTTAAGGAGTGATTTTATTGGAGGTGCAGAAGAGGTGGATTTGGCGCATGCACACTTAGTCAAAAACAATACTTCAGCTAGATTCTTTCCAGACAAGGCATTTTTATGGTTGCATGTAACTTTTTATTTAGACCTTTTTTGGAAGTACATAGAGGCTGTAACGGCAGTAATGACAATAGTTGCTCAGCGAAACTCCATTCTTTGGTAAGTACCGAACGTATTTTGACATTATTACGCTTGAAAGCTGGTGAATGGCAAGTTGAATGGCTGCTTTATGGGCTTAAAGGGGAATCGCCATATTCAACATCTCCTGTAAACCCAGGTTCTGGTTCACATTAGGCCTATGGCTCAACATGAACTGTTGTGAAACACTTCTTTTAGGGCTCAAATTGAAGATTTGACACATAGATGATTTATTAATTATTTATTTATACAGATGATCTCAATTATATTGAAAATCTCTTTTACAAGACAGACCTGTCCATTAACAGACAGGCATACAGTGCCTTCAGAAAGTATTCACACCCCTTGACTTTTTCCACATTTTGTTGCGTTACATCCTGAATTTAAAATTGATTCAATTTTGATTTTGTGTCACTGATCTACACACAATACCCCATAATGGCAAAGTGGAATTATGTTTTTAGAAATGTTTACAAATTAATAAAAAGTGAAAAGCTGAAATGTCTTGAGTGAATAAGTATTCAACCACTTTGTTATGGCAAGCCTAAATACTTTCAGAAGTAAAAATGTGCTTAACAAGTCAGATAATAACTTGCATGGACTCACTCTGTGTGCAATAATAGTGTTTAACGTGATTTTTGAATGACTACCTCATCTCTGTACCCCACACCTACAATTATCTGTAAGGTCCCTCAGTCGAGCAATTTCAATGACAAAGACCAGGTAGGTTTTCCAATGCCTCGCAAAGAAGGGCACCTATTGGTAGATGGGTAAAAAAAAAAAAAGCAGACATTGAATATCCCTTTGAGCATGGTGAAGTTATTAATTACACTTTGGATGGTATATATTTAAAAAATATATTTCACCTTTTTTTTTTTTTTTTTTTTTTATATCAATACACCCAGTCACTATAAAGATACAGGCGTCCTTCCTAACTCAGTTGCCGGAGAGGAAGGAAACCGCTGAAGGATTTCACCATGAGGCCAATGGTGATTTTAAACCAGTTACAGAGTAAAATGTCTGTGATAGGAGAAAACTGAGGATGGATCAACAACATTGTAGTTACTCCACAATACTAACCTAAATGACAGAGTGAAAAGAACGAAGCCTGTACAGAATAAGAATATTCCAAAACATGCATCCTGTTTGCAATAAGGCACTAAAGTAATATTGCAAAAAATGTGGCTAAGAAATTAACTTTTTGTCCTGAATACAAAGCAGTGGTGTAAAAAGTACCCATCTGTCATACTTGAGTAAAAGTACAGATACTTTTATAGAAAATTACTCAAGTAAAAGTGAAAGTCACCCAGTAAAATACTACTTGAGTAAAAGTCTAAACGTATTTGGTTTTAAATATACTTAAGAACAAAAGTAAATGTTATTGCTAAAATATACTTAAGTATCAAAAGTAAAAGTAGAAATAATAATACATCTACACATTATACTCCTGTCTTTAGACTATCATCTACACATTATAGTCCTGTCTTTAGACTATCATCTACACATTATACTCCTGTCTTTAGACTATCATCTACACATTATACTCCTGTCTTTAGACTATCATCTACACATTATAGTCCTGTCTTTAGACTATCATCTACACATTATACTCCTGTCTTTAGACTATCGTCTACACATTATAGTCCTGTCTTTAGACTAACATCTACACATTATAGTCCTGTCTTTAGACTATCATCTACACATTATACTCCTGTCTTTAGACTATCGTCTACACATTATAGTCTTTAGACTATCATCTACACATTATAGTCCTGTCTTTAGACTATCATCTACACATTATACTCCTGTCTTTAGACTATCGTCTACACATTATAGTCCTGTCTTTAGACTATCATCTACACATTATAGTCTTTAGACTATCATCTACACATTATACTCCTGTCTTTAGACTATCGTCTACACATTATACTCCTGTCTTTAGACTATCGTCTACACATTATACTCCTGTCTTTAGACTATTGTCTACACATTATAGTCCTGTCTTTAGACTATCATCTACACATTATAGTCCTGTCTTTAGACTATCATCTACACATTATTCTCCTGTCTTTAGACTATCATCTACACATTATACTCCTGTCTTTAGACTATCGTCTACACATTATAGTCCTGTCTTTAGACTATCGTCTACACATTATAGTCTTTAGACTATCATCTACACATTATAGTCCTGTCTTTAGACTATCATCTACACATTATACTCATGTCTTTAGACTATCGTCTACACATTATAGTCCTGTCTTTAGACTATCATCTACACATTATAGTCTTTAGACTATCATCTACACATTATACTCCTGTCTTTAGACTATCGTCTACACATTATACTCCTGTCTTTAGACTATCGTCTACACATTATACACCTGTCTTTAGACTATTGTCTACACATTATAGTCCTGTCTTTAGACTATCATCTACACATTATAGTCCTGTCTTTAGACTATCATCTACACATTATACTCCTGTCTTTAGTCCTGTCTTTAGACTATCATCTACACATTATTCTCCTGTCTTTAGACTATCATCTACACATTATACTCCTGTCTTTAGACTATCGTCTACACATTATAGTCCTGTCTTTAGACTATCATCTACACATTATAGTCTTTAGACTATCATCTACACATTATACTCCTGTCTTTAGACTATCGTCTACACATTATACTCCTGTCTTTAGACTATCGTCTACACATTATACTCCTGTCTTTAGACTATTGTCTACACATTATAGTCCTGTCTTTAGACTATCATCTACACATTATAGTCCTGTCTTTAGACTATCATCTACACATTATACTCCTGTCTTTAGTCCTGTCTTTAGACTATCATCTACACATTATTCTCCTGTCTTTAGACTATCATCTACACATTATACTCCTGTCTTTAGACTATCGTCTACACATTATAGTCCTGTCTTTAGACTATCGTCTACACATTATAGTCTTTAGACTATCATCTACACATTATACTCCTGTCTTTAGACTATCGTCTACACATTATACTCCTGTCTTTAGACTATTGTCTACACATTATAGTCTTTAGACTATCATCTACACATTATAGTCCTGTCTTTAGACTATCATCTACACATTATACTCCTGTCTTTAGACTATCGTCTACACATTATACTCCTGTCTTTAGACTATCATCTACACATTATACTCCTGTCTTTAGACTATCGTCTACACATTATAGTCTTTAGACTATCATCTACACATTATACTCCTGTCTTTAGACTATCGTCTACACATTATAGTCCTGTCTTTAGACTATCGTCTACACATTATAGTCTTTAGACTATCATCTACACATTATACTCCTGTCTTTAGACTATCGTCTACACATTATAGTCCTGTCTTTAGACTATCATCTACACATTATAGTCTTTAGACTATCATCTACACATTATACTCCTGTCTTTAGACTATCGTCTACACATTATACTCCTGTCTTTAGACTATCGTCTACACATTATACTCCTGTCTTTAGACTATTGTCTACACATTATAGTCCTGTCTTTAGACTATCATCTACACATTATAGTCCTGTCTTTAGACTATCATCTACACATTATACTCCTGTCTTTAGACTATCGTCTACACATTATAGTCCTGTCTTTTGACTATCATCTACACATTATAGTCCTGTCTTTAGACTATCATCTACACATTATAGTCCTGTCTTTAGACTATCATCTACACATTATAGTCCTGTCTTTAGACTATCATCTACACATTATAGTCCTGTCTTTAGACTATCATCTACACATTATAGTCCTGTCTTTAGACTATCATCTACACATTATACTCCTGTCTTTAGACTATCGTCTACACATTATAGTCCTGTCTTTAGACTAACATCTACACATTATAGTCCTGTCTTTAGACTATCATCTACACATTATACTCCTGTCTTTAGACTATCGTCTACACATTATAGTCTTTAGACTATCATCTACACATTATAGTCCTGTCTTTAGACTATCATCTACACATTATACTCCTGTCTTTAGACTATCGTCTACACATTATAGTCCTGTCTTTAGACTATCATCTACACATTATAGTCTTTAGACTATCATCTACACATTATACTCCTGTCTTTAGACTATCGTCTACACATTATACTCCTGTCTTTAGACTATCGTCTACACATTATACTCCTGTCTTTAGACTATTGTCTACACATTATAGTCCTGTCTTTAGACTATCATCTACACATTATAGTCCTGTCTTTAGACTATCATCTACACATTATTCTCCTGTCTTTAGACTATCATCTACACATTATACTCCTGTCTTTAGACTATCGTCTACACATTATAGTCCTGTCTTTAGACTATCGTCTACACATTATAGTCTTTAGACTATCATCTACACATTATAGTCCTGTCTTTAGACTATCATCTACACATTATACTCATGTCTTTAGACTATCGTCTACACATTATAGTCCTGTCTTTAGACTATCATCTACACATTATAGTCTTTAGACTATCATCTACACATTATACTCCTGGCTTTAGACTATCGTCTACACATTATACTCCTGTCTTTAGACTATCGTCTACACATTATACTCCTGTCTTTAGACTATTGTCTACACATTATAGTCCTGTCTTTAGACTATCATCTACACATTATAGTCCTGTCTTTAGACTATCATCTACACATTATACTCCTGTCTTTAGTCCTGTCTTTAGACTATCATCTACACATTATTCTCCTGTCTTTAGACTATCATCTACACATTATACTCCTGTCTTTAGACTATCGTCTACACATTATAGTCCTGTCTTTAGACTATCATCTACACATTATACTCCTGTCTTTAGACTATCGTCTACACATTATAGTCCTGTCTTTAGACTATCATCTACACATTATAGTCTTTAGACTATCATCTACACATTATACTCCTGTCTTTAGACTATCGTCTACACATTATACTCCTGTCTTTAGACTATCGTCTACACATTATACTCCTGTCTTTAGACTATTGTCTACACATTATAGTCCTGTCTTTAGACTATCATCTACACATTATAGTCCTGTCTTTAGACTATCATCTACACATTATACTCCTGTCTTTAGTCCTGTCTTTAGACTATCATCTACACATTATTCTCCTGTCTTTAGACTATCATCTACACATTATACTCCTGTCTTTAGACTATCGTCTACACATTATAGTCCTGTCTTTAGACTATCGTCTACACATTATAGTCTTTAGACTATCATCTACACATTATACTCCTGTCTTTAGACTATCGTCTACACATTATACTCCTGTCTTTAGACTATTGTCTACACATTATAGTCTTTAGACTATCATCTACACATTATAGTCCTGTCTTTAGACTATCATCTACACATTATACTCCTGTCTTTAGACTATCGTCTACACATTATACTCCTGTCTTTAGACTATCATCTACACATTATACTCCTGTCTTTAGACTATCGTCTACACATCATAGTCTTTAGACTATCATCTACACATTATACTCCTGTCTTTAGACTATCGTCTACACATTATAGTCCTGTCTTTAGACTATCGTCTACACATTATAGTCTTTAGACTATCATCTACACATTATACTCCTGTCTTTAGACTATCGTCTACACATTATACTCCTGTCTTTAGACTATCGTCTACACATTATACTCCTGTCTTTAGACTATTGTCTACACATTATAGTCCTGTCTTTAGACTATCATCTACACATTATAGTCCTGTCTTTAGACTATCATCTACACATTATACTCCTGTCTTTAGACTATCGTCTACACATTATAGTCCTGTCTTTTGACTATCATCTACACATTATAGTCCTGTCTTTAGACTATCATCTACACATTATAGTCCTGTCTTTAGACTATCATCTACACATTATAGTCCTGTCTTTAGACTATCATCTACACATTATAGTCCTGTCTTTAGACTATCATCTACACATGATAGTCCTGTCTTTAGACTATCATCTACACATTATAGTCCTGTCTTTAGACTATCATCTACACATTATAGTCCTGTCTTTAGACTATCATCTACACATTATAGTCCTGTCTTTAGACTATCGTCTACACATTATACTCCTGTCTTTAGACTATCATCTACACATTATACTCCTGTCTTTAGACTATCATCTACACATTATAGTCCTGTCTTTAGACTATCATCTACACATTATACTCCTGTCTTTAGACTATCGTCTACACATTATAGTCCTGTCTTTAGACTATCATCTACACATTATATTCCTGTCTTTAGACTATCATCTACACATTATACTCCTGTCTTTAGACTATCATCTACACATTATAGTCCTGTCTTTAGACTATCATCTACACATTATAGTCCTGTCTTTAGACTATCATCTACACATTATACTCCTGTCTTTAGACTATCGTCTACACATTATAGTCCTGTCTTTAGACTATCATCTACACATTATACTCCTGTCTTTAGACTATCATCTACACATTATACTCCTGTCTTTAGACTATCATCTACACATTATAGTCCTGTCTTTAAACTATCATCTACACATTATAGTCCTGTCTTTAGACTATCGTCTACACATTATAGTCCTGTCTTTAGACTATCATCTACACATTATAGTCCTGTCTTTAGACTATCATCTACACATGATAGTCCTGTCTTTAGACTATCATCTACACATTATAGTCCTGTCTTTAGACTATCATCTACACATTATACTCCTGTCTTTAGACTATCATCTACACATTATAGTCCTGTCTTTAAACTATCATCTACACATTATAGTCCTGTCTTTAGACTATCGTCTACACATTATACTCCTGTCTTTAGACTATCATCTACACATTATTCTCCTGTCTTTAGACTATCATCTACACATTATACTCCTGTCTTTAGACTATCATCTACACATTATACTCCTGTCTTTAGACTATCATCTACACATTATAGTCCTGTCTTTAGACTATCATCTACACATTATACTCCTGTCTTTAGACTATCATCTACACATAATAGTTACTGGAGGAACGCTTCTCTCAATCTATAGTCTGCCTTGGTTAACAGAGAGACAAGGTGCCCCAGACGAAGAAGCTTTCTCTGAGGTAGGATAATACGACGGCCTCCCAGGTCCCCGTCTCTGCTCCCAATCCCACCCTCAGCTCCTCCTTGCCCACCTATATAGAGGAAGACACAAAGTAATTAGTGGGCCCAGCTGTGTGCTAATTGGCTTTACACTGAGTCCCTATCCCCTGAGGAGGGTGCTGTCGTGTCATCTTCCTCCGGCTGGTCACTGAACTCTCACACCTGCTAAACATTCTAAATGTAACAAGTACTTTTGGGTGTCAGGGAAAAAGTATGGAGTAAAAAGTACATTATTTTATTTAGGAATGTAGTGGAGTAAAAGTAAAAGTGTCAAAAGTATAAATAGTAAAGTAAAGTACAGATACACCAAAAAACTACTTAAGTAGTACTTTAAAGTATTTTTACCTAAGTACTTTACACCACTGATACAAAGCCTTATGTTTGGGGCAAATCCAACACAACACATCACTGAGTACCACTCTTCATATTTTCAAGCATGGTGGTGGCAGCATCATGTTATGGGTATGCTTATCATCGATAAGGACTAGGGAGTTTTTAGGATAAAAAGAAAAGGAATAGCGCTAAGCACAGGCAAAGTCCTAGAGGAAAACCTGGTTCAGTCTGCTTTCCAACACATTGAATGTTCCTGGCGGGCCTAGTTACAGTTTTGAATTAAATCGGCTTGAACATCTTCCCACAGGGGGCCAGTATGAAAAATATATGTATTCACTAACTGTAAGTCGCTCTGGATAAGAGCGTCTGATAAATGACGTAAATGTAAAATGTAAATGTATGGCAAGACTTGAAAATTGCTGTCTAGCAATGATCAACAACCAACTTGACAGAGCCTGAAGAATTTAAAAAAGAATAATGGGCAAATATTGTACAATCCAGGTTAGCAAAGCTCTTACTCAGAAAGACTCACAGCTGTAATGGATTGACTCAGGGGGTTGAATACTTATCTAATCAAACAATATATTATTGTTTTATTTTGCATTAATAAATAAAAAATGTTAGAATTTGTCCTCCACTTTGACCTTACAGAGTATTTTGTGTAGATCGTTGAAACAAATGACAATTAAATCCATTTTAATCCCACTTCATAACGGAACAAAATGTGGAAAAAGTCAGGGGGTGTGAATACTTTCTGAATGCACTGTAGGTCTATTAGAGAGAGATGATAGGCTGGGTATCTGTAAAGCACTTTGTGACAGCTGTTGATGTATTTAGGGCTTTATCAAATACAATTGATTTATTTGTTGATTATATTACAGAGACATAATAGTTATTTTCACTTTCAGGAAATTAAAGTGAGAGAGGATGGGCAACAGCCACTCAGAGCAGGAGCAACAGCCCGAGAAAAGCCTCGGGAGGGGCGACATTGAGAAGGGAAAACCGAAAGAGACAGAAAAGACCAACACCAAGGTTTCCACCCCTTTCTCTCCCACCCCCAAGCTCTTATCCCCTGTGCCACCCAGTCAGTTCAAGGGCATCCCAGACTTCACTGTGAACATGGGGCAAGCTTCTCTATGCCCACTGCAGGCGACCCTGTCTCTATCAAGTCTCTCCACAGAGAGCCCAATGAGCATGCAGGCTATTCCTACCCCCTCCTCTCCTTCCTGGCATACCCCTATAAGCCCCCCTCGCCCATCCCAGTCCACATCTTTACCAAAACCTCATCCACAGGGCCCATCGCAGGAGGCAGCCTGGGCCCCCAACCCTCAGCCAACACAGCAGAGACCAGCACCAGTGGCCCCCAACCCTCAGCCAACACAGCAGAGACCAGCACCAGTGGCCCCCAACCCACAGCCAACACAGCAGAGACCAGCACTAGTGGCCCCCAACCCTCAGCCAACACAGCAGAGACCAGCACCAGTGGTCCCCAACCCACAGCCAACACAGCAGAGACCAGCACCAGTGGCCCCCAACCCACAGCCAACACAGCAGAGACCAGTGGCAGTGAAAGCAGTGAAAAAGGCTTCCCTTAGGTCTCCTCATAACACCAGCACCCCTAGTGGTGACACTGGCAACAACAAGGTCACAACCGGCAGCACTGAGAATAGAAAGAGTGTACCCATAGCACCACCCACTGCTACTACTAAACCCATAGCACCACCCACTGCTACTACTAAACCCATAGCACCACCCACTACTACTACTAAACCCATAGCACCACCCACTGCTACTACTAAACCCATAGCACCACCGACTGCTACTACTAAACCCATAGCACCACCCACTGCTACTACTAAACCCATAGCACCACCCACTGCTACTACTAAACCCATAGCACCACCCACTGCTACTACTAAACCCATAGCACCACCCACTGCTACTACTAAACCCATAGCACCACCCACTGCTACTACTAAACCCATAGCACCACCCACTGCTACTACTAAACCCATAGCACCACCCACTGCTACTACTAAACCCATAGCACCACCCACTGCTACTACTAAACCCATAGCACCACCCACTGCTACTACTAAACCCATAGCACCACCCACTGCTACTACTAAACCCATAGCACCACCCACTGCTACTACTAAACCCATAGCACCACCCACTGCTACTACTAAACCCATAGCACCACCCACTGCTACTACTAAACCCATAGCACCACCCACTGCTACTACTAAACCCATAGCACCACCCACTGCTACTACTAAACCCATAGCACCACCCACTGCTACTACTAAACCCATAGCACCACCCACTGCTACTACTAAACCCATAGCACCACCCACTGCTACTACTAAACCCATAGCACCACCCACTGCTACTACTAAACCCATAGCACCACCCACTGCTACTACTAAACCCATAGCACCACCCACTGCTACTACTAAACCCATAGCACCACCCACTGCTACTACTAAACCCATAGCACCACCCACTGCTACTACTAAACCCATAGCACCACCCACTGCTACTACTAAACCCATAGCACCACCCACTGCTACTACTAAACCCATAGCACCACCCACTGCTACTACTAAACCCATAGCACCACCCACTGCTACTACTAAACCCATAGCACCACCCACTGCTACTACTAAACCCATAGCACCACCCACTGCTACTACTAAACCCATAGCACCACCCACTGCTACTACTAAACCCATAGCACCACCCACTGCTACTACTAAACCCATAGCACCACCCACTGCTACTACTAAACCCATAGCACCACCCACTGCTACTACTAAACCCATAGCACCACCCACTGCTACTACTAAACCCATAGCACCACCCACTGCTACTACTAAACCAGCGAGGAGGCTTAGAGAGCCAATTAAGGTTAGGAGACCTGACGGAACACCTATTAGTTATGATGAACTGAAGGCTGGACTTCCAGAGACAGAGAAAACCAGCACCCCTAGTGGTGACACAGGCAACAGGAACAAGGGCACAACCAGCAGCACTGAGAATAAAGACAAACCCTCTGGTTCTCTCAAAGTGCCTCCAAACTTTGTGCTCTCTAAAAAGATTCTGAAAAAGATTGAGCATAGGTGAGTCCCTGGTTTGTCCTCCGTCTGTCTGTCCCTTTGTCTGTATATATGTCTGTCTGTCTGTCTCTGTCTGCCTGTCTATCTATCTGTCTCTGTATCTGTCTGTCTTTCAAATCAAATCAAATTTTATTTGTCACATGCGCCGAATACTACAGGTGTAGACCTTACCGTGAAATGCTTCCTTACAAGCCCTTAACCAACAATGAAGTTTTAAGAAAATAGATTTAAGAAAATATTTACTAAATAAACGAAAGTAAAAAAAAAAAAAAAAGTAACACAATAAAATAACAATAACAAGGCTATATACAGGGGGTACCGGTACCGAGTCAATGTGAGGTCATTTGTACATGTAGGTAGGGGTAAAGTGACTATGCATAGATAATAAACAGCGAGTAGCAGCAGTGTAGAAATAAGGGGTGGGGGGGGGAGTCAATGTAAATAGTCCAGGTAGCCATTTGATTAATTGTTCAGCAGTCTTATGGCTTGGGGGTAGAAGCTGTTAAGGAGCCTTTTGGACCTAGAATTGGCACTCCGGTACCGTTTGCCGTGCAGTAGCAGAGAGAACAGTCTATGACTAGGGTGGCTGGAGTCTTTGACAATTTTGGGGGGCCTTCCTCTTGTCACGATCGTCTACCAATGAGGAGGACCAAGGCGCAGCGTTGAATGCGAACATTTTATTTTATCAAGATGATCACACGATCAAAACAACAAAAACGAAACGTGACGTCCCTGGTTACATAAACCAACAAACACGGAACAAGAAACCACAAACACAAAGTGAAAAGACCGACAGTTAAATATGGCTCCCAATCAGAGACAACCAGCTGACACTCGTTGCCTCTGATTGGGAGTCACTCAGGCCAACATAGATATACAAACATAGACTTACACACCCTGGCTCAACATAACATAGTCCCCAGAGCCAGGGCGTGACAGTACCCCACCCCAAAGGCGCGGACTCCGACCGCGCCAAACAACCACAACAGGGGAGGGACCGGGTGGGCACTCCGCCTCGGCGGCGGATCCGGCTCCGGACATGACCCAGGCACGGGTTGTGCTGGACTGACGATGCGCACCCCTGGCTTGGTGCGTGGAGGAGGAACGGGCCTTACCAGGCTGACGACGCACACCGTAGGCTTGGTGCGTGGAGCAGGGACAGGCCGGGCTGACGAAGCACACCACTGACTTGGTGCGGGGAGCAGGAACGGGCCGGACCGGGCTGACGAAGCGCACCCCTGACTTGGTGCGGGGAGCAGGAATGAGCCGGACCGGGCTGACGACGCGCACCACTGACTTGGTGCGGGGAGCTTGGATGGGCCGGACTGGGCTGGCGACACGCACCACCGACTTGGTGCGGGGAGCTTGGATGGGCCGGACTGGGCTGGCGACGCGCACCACAGACTTGGTGGGAGTGGCAGGAACAGGCCGGCCCGTACTGGGAACACACACCACTGGCCCTACGTGGGGATCAGGAACAGGCCGGACCGGACTGGCAACACACGCCAGTACCTCTCGCCGTGCCTCTACAACCTCCTTCCCCCTGGTGACCAGTGACTCCCGTAACCTGGCGGCCTCCTCTGCCAACCCGCTGGACCGCTCTATCGCGGCCTCCTGCTGCACCGACGTCGTGAGCCCCCCCCTAAAAAAATTCTGGGGGTCTCTCCTCCCCGTGGGCCAGGCCTCCATCGTTCTCGCCAGACTCTCACCCCACTGCTCCAAAGTCCAACCTCTCTCCTCTTCTCTTGGCTTGGCCCAGTCGAGACTCCTACTCCACTGCTCCCAAGTCCATCCTCTCTCTTCTTCACGCTGCTTGGTCCTGTTATGGTGGTTTCTTCTGTCACGATCGTCTACCAATGAGGAGGACCAAGGCGCATTTTATTTTATCAAGATGATCACACGATCAAAACAACAAAAACGAAACGTGACGTCCCTGGTTACATAAACCAACAAACACAGAACAAGAAACCACAAACACAAAGTGAAAAGACCGACAGTTAAATATGGCTCCCAATCAGAGACAACCAGCTGACACTCGTTGCCTCTGATTGGGAGTCACTCAGGCCAACATAGATATACAAACATAGACTTACACACCCTGGCTCAACATAACATAGTCCCCAGAGCCAGGGCGTGACACCTCTGACACTCTGCCTGGTATAGATGTCCTGGATGGCAGGAAGCTTGGCCCCAGTGATGACCTGGGCTGTACGCACTACCCTCTGTAGCGCCTTACGATCAGATGCTGAGCAGTTGCCATACCAGGCGGTGATGCAACCGGTCAGGATGCTCTCGATGGTGCAGCTGTATAACTTTTTGAGGATCTGGGGACCCATGCCAAATCTTTTCAGTCTCCTGAGGGGGAAAAGGCGTTGTCGTGCCCTCTTCACAACTGTCTTGGTGTGTTTGGACCATGATAGTTTGTTGGTGATGTGGACATCAAGGAACTTGAAACTATCGACCCGCTCCACTACAGCCCCGTCGATGTGAATGGGGGCGTGTTGGGCCCTCCTTTTCCTGTAGTCCACGATCAGCTCCTTTGTCTTGCTCACATTGAGGGAGAGGTTGTTGTCCTGGCATCACACTACCAGGTCTCTGACCTCCTCCCTATAGGCTGTCTCATTGTTGTCGGTGATCAGGCCTACCACTGTTGTGTCGTCAGCAAACTTGATGATGGTGTTGGAGTCATGCTTGGCCACGCAGTCGTGGGTGAACAAGGAGTAGAGGAGGGGACTGAGCACGCACCCCTGAGGGGCCCCCGTGTTGAGGATCAGTGTGGCGGATGTGTTGTTACCTACCCTTACCACCTGGGGGCGGCCCGTCAGGAAGTCCAGGATCCAGTTGCAGAGGGAGGTGTTTAGTCCCAGGGTTCTTAGCTTAGTGATGAGCTTTGTGGGCACTACGGTGTTGAACGCTGAGCTGTATTCAATGAACAGCATTCTCACATAGGTGTCCCTCCATCTGTCTCTCTGTCTGTATATCTGTCTGTCTAGCTGTATGTCTGTCCTTCTGTCTATCTGTCTGTCTAGCTGTCTGTCTGTCCCTCTGTATATCTGTCTGTCTAGCTGTCTGTCTGTCCCTCTGTCTATCTGTCTGTCTCACAGGAGGTTGGTGGAACCTTAATCGATCCCTGGGACCACCCAAACGTAAAAATGTATGGACACATGACTGTAAGTCGCTTTGGATAAAAGCGTCTACTAAATGGCATATTATTATTATTATTATTAATTGGGGAGGACAGACTCGTGGTAATGGTTGGAGCGGAATCAGTGGTACGGTATCAAATACATCAAACATGGTTTCCAGGTGTTTGATGCCATTCCATTTGCTCCGTTCCAGCCATTATTATGAGCCATCCTCCCCTCAGCAGCCTCCACTGGTCTGTATGTCCCTCTGTCTATCTATCTGTCTGTCTGTCTGCTTGGTTTTCGAGATTCCTAGTACATTATGTGATTTGACCACGACACTGAAGATGGGTGGGGTATAAAAATCAGTGGTGGAACAATTACCCATCTATCATACTTGAGTAAAGTAAAGATTCCTTCATAGAAAATGACTCAAGTAAAACTGAGACACCCAGTAAAATACTACTTGAATGAAAGTCTAAAAGTATTTGGTTTTAAATATACTTAAGTATCAAAAGTCAATTGAATTGCTAAAATATACTTAAGTATCAAAAGTAAAAGTATAAATCATTTCAAATTCCTTATATTAAGCAAACCAGACAGCACAATGTTCTTGTTTTTTAAATGTACAGATAGCCAGGGGCACACTCCAACACTCAGACATAATTTACAAATGAAGCATGTGTTTAGTGAGTCGGCCAGATCAGAGGCAGTAGGGATAATCAGGGATGTTTACATTTACATTTGAGTCATTTAGCAGACGCTCTTATCCAGAGCCACTTACAGTTAGTCAGTGCATACATTTTCATACTGGCCCCCCGTTGGAATCGAACCCACAACCCTGGCGTTGCAAACGCCATGCTCGCGTGCGTGCGTGCGTGCGTGCGTGCGTGCGTGGGCACATACAACATTTTTGGGTGCATTTTCCAATTTGTTAGGTGCATAATCCTAACAGGGTGGAACCTAACAGGGTTGACATTTGATTTTGAGCCTAACTTGGCCATAGCTCTGAGTAAGCAAGATTGAGCTAGCATATTGGTGAACACTTGAACAGGATTTTAACTTCTCTATCAAACACATTTTAACATGTTTATTCTCTATAATTTAGCCTAACATGAAACATTTACAAATAGATCAAACTGAGTGTTTATATTTATTTAGCTTTGCACCATTGTTTTCCCACCAAATAAATTATGACACTTCCTGAATGTGGTGTCATTGTAGTAAGGGGTTGTTTTCTTAAATGGAGAATTACAACAAACTATAATATAATATGCCATTTAGCAGACGCTTTTATCCAAAGCAACTTACAGTCATGCGTGCATACATTTTTGTGTATGGGTGGTCCCGGGGATCGAACCCACTACCTTGGCGTTACAAGCGCCGTGCTCTACCAGCTGAGCTGGTCCACTAACAGGGTGGAAAGTGATATCAGGGACACACTGGGGACATGGCATAAACACCTACAAAAAGTGTTTAAAATTCACTTTCAGGATCCATCTTTTGGTGTTGTTACGGTAAAGGACACCTGACGTTATATTTTAAACCTTTTGGAATCCACATTTTCACGACATTAGAACTGATATTTCCTGGGGCCAGAAAAGGCATTGCATTGTAGGAATGACCCAGCTAACGTTCTTTAGTTAGCATTGTGTTGTTCTCTTGATAAGTGTGGGAATTGGACCATTTTCCTGTCTTGCTAAGAATTGAAAATGTAACGAGTACTTTTGGGAGTCAGGGAATATGTATGGAGTAAAAAGTACATTATTTTATTTAGCAATGTAATTAAGTAAAAGTAGTCAAAAATATAAATAGTAAAGTACAGATAACCACAAAAACGACTTAAGTAGTACTTTAAAGTATTTTTACTTAAGTACTTTAGACCCCTGATAAAAATGGTTTTAATACATATTTCTTACTACTACATAAGTGCATTTTTGGTGTAGTTTGTGTATAGGGGTCAGTCAGGTTGTCATGTTCCCCAATCCCCTCCCTCCTCAGGATGGAGTATGTGAAGAAGCAGGAGAGTCTGCCTCCTGCTCCCACCCCCCTGAGGCAGGCTGCAGTCAGGGCAGCTCTGAACGGAGTGGTTCCACACCTTAAGCCTGCTCACAGAGAGGCCAAGGCCCAGAAAGGCAAGACCTCAAAGTCAGACGATGACTTCAACACTGCTGCCCAGACAATACAGCCAGCATGCCAGCCACAAAACAACCCAGAGCCTGCTAGCAAACCAGACAAACCACCTGGAACTTTAGCAGCACCCGTCCCAAACAACTTCTCCTTTTCTCTGGGGACTACCACACCTTCAGCACAAACCCAGAAAGAGAAACCGTCTAAAACCCAACCTCAGGCTCAGACTAAAGCAGCCCCTGAGGCTCAGGGGGCTGGTAGCACCCCGAGTGGTGGCACCACGAGCGGCACCGGTAAACCAGCGGGAACAGGAAGCAGCAGCCGGCTCACCTTCTCTCCCTACTCTGTGTGCGGGCGTTTCCAGGCTGCCAGACTGAGGCTGAAGCAGATGAGAGAGGACAGGTCCAGGGCTCAGCCAGCAGACGGCAGCAGAGAGGACAGGTCCAGGGCTCAGCCAGCAGACGGCAGCAGAGAGGACAGGTCCAGGGCTCAGCCAGCAGAGGGCAGCAGAGAGGACAGGTCCAGGGCTCAGCCAGCAGAGGGCAGCAGAGAGGACAGGTCCAGGGCTCAGCCAGCAGACGGCAGCAGAGAGGACAGGTCCAGGGCTCAGCCAGCAGACGGCAGCAGAGAGGACAGGTCCAGGGCTCAGCCAGCAGACGGCAGCAGAGAGGACAGGTCCAGGGCTCAGCCAGCAGACGGCAGCAGAGAGGACAGGTCCAGGGCTCAGCCAGCAGACGGCAGCAGAGAGAACCAGCTCTCTACAGAGCTACTCAGAGCTTCACCTCGAGCTCCAGCTCAACCTCTCACACCAACACCAGCTTCAGCACCACCACGACCCCTCACACCAACACCAGCTTCAGCACCACCACGACCCCTCACACCAACACCAGCCCTAAGCCGATATCGAGGCCCTATCACCACCAAGCAGGGACAGAAGCTCTCAAGAGGACAGGCAGAAGCCAGAGCCACTACAGAGAGCAATAAACAGCCAGAGCCCAAACCCTCTACAGAGGAAGCATCAGGATTCACTATGACACACTACACTGACTGGCACCTGTCCAATGCCCAGTGGCCCATGTTCGACGAGGCAACACAGCTGATGGAGAGGTTTCAGAAGTACTCTAATGAGTTCCATTATCCTGATGGCTTCTCTACGTTCAGCAAGGTGACGCTGAGGGAGGTGGCTGATCCTACAGAGGTAGACACAGCCTTCGAGGAGTGGTACAGTGGCATGAACCCCTTCACACCTAAAACTACTAACCCCTCCACAGCTACTACTACTACTAACCCCTCCACAGCTACTACTACTACTAACCCATCCACAGCTACTACTGCTGCCATACCCACTACCCAGTTACTACAAGCCTCAGACCACAAACCCCCTGCAGACCCCACAGCACCTAAAGTGTCCAACCCCCCAGCCTCTCCACCCAGGTCCAGGAAGAAACAGAAACAAGCAGTGTCTCAGTCCAAGAATAAAGAGGAGGAAGTGGAGGATATCCCACCAGCCTCTCCTCTGTCTCCCAACTGCCCTCCCCGCCCATCAGGCCGCTGGCACCCGTTCATGGTGGACAAATTCTGCTCGCGTCATGCCCGCTGCCAGCACCATGCCACTAATTCAGCGCTGCCACCCAACGTCACCAAGTGGTGAGTCACACCAACACACTCCAACCTAGCTACACAGACAGCGTTGGCGCCATCATTTGATATAACACTATCGATATGAATGTGTCAAGCTATGGTACCAGGTCATGTAGGAAAGAAAATATCCTGTTCCATTCCTATACTAGCTTGATCATTTCTAGTCCCCCAGTGAAGAAAGTCAACCCGTCTCTTCGCTGTCTCCTCTCCCATCAGGTTGAACGTGAGCAGGAACTACCTGTGCGAGCCTCCCTGGGTCACCACGGCAACCCTAGCCGCCTCCCTAGCGCTGCGAGAGCGAGGAGAGACGCACCAGTGACAACACATGCTCATTCACCAATACTGGAGTCACACTAGCTATGTGTTTAGGAAATATTTATACTACATGAAACTGATCTTCAAAATAAAGCATGGATTAAATAATCTAATTGAGTAATATAGTAATGTTAAATTACCTGTTAAAGTACACTTCAAATTATAAAGTAGACCACAAGTCAGAAAAAGATTTTAATATTTTAAATGTCAAAATGTTGATAATCTTACAGAAACAAACATTTGTATTTTCCAGATCAATTAGATTACAAACCATTGAGGGGGAGGGGCAAGAAATTAAACCAAACATTTAACAAATACTTTTACAGCAATTCTTTGTCAGTTGCTAGGAGACGAGGCCAGGGCATTGAAATAGACTTGTGAGCACTACAGAGTAAAAAAAAAAAAATACCTCAGAGGACAAGGATAACCCAAATACCAGGTGTAATGCAGGATGTCAACCATTTAGAGACATGGAAGACTCACTATATGGCCACTGTTTTGCAGCACACTATGCATTAGTAAATGTACAGGGAAAATCTCAAATTACACCCTATTCCCCTAGACACAAACTCTCCAAACGTTCACATCAAGTTCCTCAATGCAGTTAGGGTAAATGGAAACTTGGCCATTAGAATGTGCCAACACTTCAATCTTTAAACTCAGGCTAATTCCCAAAGGTGGACAAAGCTGTCAGGAGCCACGGAACAGACTGGCCTTAGTTGTGAAGTGATGCCACAACTTTATTTCAGTACATTACTCCAATGTGTAAACATACGGTCAGACTAGCGGATGTAAAAACACTCATGCCCAGTCTCTTATCAGAGCCGTGAGAAGCAGGGGGAGTGGAAGAGAACAAAAGTGTTGGAAAATCTACCAGTCTGACAATCTGTGTGTCTGCATGTGTCTGGGTCTAAGGTGTCAGATGAATATAGCGAGCGTCTGCAGTATGATGCTCTCTCTAAACAATCATCTCCAGCTGCCGAGCGTATTCGATGACCTGCGTAGCCAGCTCAGTGGAGGGGATGTTGACTTCCTCTGTCCTCTGCTGTTGGCTGCTGAACGAGTAGTAGTCGTCTGGGCTCTGGGACCAGCCCCGCTGCAAAACACACACACACAACTTTAATATAGGATGAGGCTCTGGGACCAGCCCCGCTGCAAAACACACACACACAACTTTAATATAGGATGAGGCTCTGGGTCCAGCCCCGCTGGACTAAACTCAAGTTCTACGGATCTCCCATTCTCTCAAATCCAGGGGCATGATCAGTTAGCCCGGTCCCAGATCTGTTGGTGCTGTAAAGCCGACTCTTATGTCAAGCACAAACAGATCTTGGACCAGGCTAGTGGTCAGTAGGGCACACAACAGAGTAGAACGGACATGAACTAACCTTCTTGGCATACTCTGTCATGTTGTTCGGGGAGGAGAAGAAGAGCACTCTGGTAGCTTCGTTGAACTGGATCTGTTCATACGCCTTCTCTATGCACCCAGCAATCTCATCACTGGAAACAAGACGGATAACAAATCACACCATGCCATCGCTGGACCACAAGGACGACTCACCGAATCCATGCATCTGCCATTTCCAGGCAATATGAATTCATCCCATGTCAGAAGTCATGCTGTCTCTTACCGGATGGTGTCTAGCAGAATGTCTATGAAGAAGGTGTAGCTCTCAGCAGGGATGTTCCCTTTGGCCAGAAACACCTTGTTGTAGCTTCCCTCCATCAGGTACTGACAGGAAATTAACAAAAAAAAAGTTCAAAACAGACATTATACAAGCCAGTTCTACACATGGGAAGTTACATGGCTCCACAAAGATAAAACTGAGAAGAGATGAGAACCAGCGAAGAAATTCCTGTTGAAAATAGTAAAGTAAGAAGTCAACGAAGGGAGATGAGGCACACGTCTGAAGCGGCGGCAGTCACCTGCTCTAGGGAGACGGGGTGTCGGATGTATACGTTGGTCTGGATGTCTTTAGCAGTCAGCCTCTCCAGCTCCGTGTGGAACTCGGACACACGGTTCTGGGACAGCAGGAAGAGCAGGTTCAGACCCAGCAGCTGGTGCATGTAAGATGACTCTGGCAACTCATCCCTGGATGGAGGATGAAGAGTGGGAGACAACTGATCTAGTTGACTACTGAACAAGCATAGGTTGACATGCTCTGGGAATACATTGAGAAAGACAAGTATTATTTTGAATATGAAACAAACAAGTGACATTACTTGTAATCAAAGTAATAGCATTTCAGCTGGGACATGTATCTCTCAAAGGAGGGGATGTCCTTCTTCAGGATACCCCACAGAGCCCCGATCTCCAGAACATCACCTGACAAACAATGTAGAAATGTGTTAGCCACTGTTGTCATCCAGCTCATATTATCAAACCCTGATATATCCTAGTTATCACACACTGAAATTCTGCAGCTGATTCTGAGCAATGACTCCGGAAGTCCTTTCTATTGACAAGCACACAGGAAGACATGTCAACAAAAACCAAGGCAGCTAGCCTCTTCGCTCCGGGAGACCTGTACACAGATCTCCCGTCGCTGAAGACGACATCCCGTACCCCAAAAACACATTTACCAGCCCTTCACGCTCATGTGGGTGCTAGTAAGCAGGCTAGGTAGTTCTAGGTATAAACAGCCAATCCAGCAGGGTCTGGAAGCTCTGGTGAGCTTCTATTGGTCAATAACGTTGCGATAGAGTATTTGCATAAAGTTAATCTTTCCCAGAGAGGCCCAACTCAGCGGAAAACGCTCTCCCTCCAGCAGGTGGCGTATTTTCATTGTTTCGCACACCAAGCAAGGAGTTTTAGAGTGTTGAATTTGGTCAACCAAAAAATGAATGTCTTATTTGCTACGTGAGGTTTATTTGATCTAATAGAAGTTTGGTAACACTCAAGTTGTTATTAGTGTACTGATATTAGTAGTACTGGTGACATCCCAGCCACAGAGAAAAAAACACTTTATATCAGAGTTTTCTCCAGATAGCTATGCATATTCAGAGCATGAGGCTAGTAGCATTGAGTCGCTCTCCTTTCAATACAAGCGGTTGACTTCAACAACCCTCATCGAATATTCAGAAAAGGATTACAATAATGAGACGTGTCCACCAATCCAAAGAGAGGCGGGAGCTAGACAGCCCGCCTGTGCCGCTTTGTGGACAACGACTCCTCATTCTTAGGGCGGAGAGACATGCATCTTATTAGCGTATCCATAATCTTCTGCTTTTCGCCCCCTCGCATTGCCCAACGGTCCCTCCACCCACTTCACTTCCATCCATTGAAAATGAATGGGGCTTTGTTGTTTCATCGCCCCCCTGCACTGTTACAGGTCTTACTGAGGGAAGAGGCTATGAGCTAGCTTGGTCATTCCAACTATGGAGCGAAGAGGCTATGAGCTAGCTTGGTCATTCCAACTATGAGGTGCCATTTGGACCTCAACTTTACATATATACACACACACAGTTGAAGTCGGAAGTTTACATACACCTTTGCCAAATACATTTAAACCCAGTTTTTCACAATTTCTGACATTTAATCCTAGTAAAAATTCCCTGTCTTAGGTCAGTTAGGATCACCACTTTATTTTAAGAATATGAAATGTCAGAATAATAGTAGAGAATGATTTATTTCAGTTTTTATTTATTTCATCACATTCCCAGTTGGTCAGAAGTTTACATACACTCAATTAGTATTTGGTAGCATTGCCTTGAAATTGTTTAAGCTCCCGAGTGGCGCAGTGGTCTAAGGCACTGCATCGCAGTGCTAGCTGTGCCACTAGAGATCCTGGTTCGAGTCCTGGCTCTGTCGCAGCCGGCCGCGACCGGGAGACCCATGGGCGGCGCACAATTGGTCCAGCGTCATCCAAGGCCAAACAGTTCTATTTGTTTCATCAGACCAGAGGACATTTCTCCAAAAACTACAATCTTTGTCCCCATGTGCAGTTGCAAACCGTAGTCTGGCTTTTGTATGGTGGTTTTGGAGCAGTGGCTTCTTCCCTGCTGAGCAGCCTTTCAGGTTATGTAAATATAGGACTTGTTTTAATGTGGATATAGATCCTTTTGTACCGGTTTCCTCCAGCATCTTCACAAGGTCCTTTGCTGTTGTTCTGGGATTGATTTGCACTTTTCGCACCAAAGTATGTTAATATCTAGGAGACAGAACGCGTCTCCTTCCTGAGCGGTATGACGGCTGCGTGGTCCCATGGTGTTTATACTTGCGTACTATTGTTTGTACAGATGAACGCGGTACCTTCAGGCGTTTGGAAATTGGTCCCAAGGATGAACCAGACTTTTGGAGGTCTACAATTTTTTACTGCGGTCTTGGCTGATTTATTTTCATTTTCCCATGATGTCAAGCAGAGGCACAGAGTTTGAAGGTAGGCCTTGAAATACCTCCACAGGTACACCTCCAATTGACTAAATTGATGTCAATTAGCCTATCAGAAGCTTCTAAAGCTATGACATCATTTTCTGGAATTTTCCAAGCTGTTTAAAGGCACAGTCAACTTAGTGTATGCAAACTTCTGACCCACTGGAATTGTGATACAGTCAATTATAAGTGAAATAATCTGTCTGTAAACAATTGTTGGAAAAATTACTTGTGTCATGCACAAAGTAGATGTCCTAACCGACTTGCCCAAACTATAGTTAACAAGAAATTTGTGGAGTGGTTGAAAAACGAGTTTTAATGACCCCAACCTAAGTGTATGTAAACTTACGACTTAACATTTACATTTTAGTCATTTAGCAGACGCTCTTATCCAGAGCGACTTACAGTTAGTCACATTTTCATACTGGTCCCCTGTTGGAATCGAACCCACAACCCTGGCGTTGCAAACGCCATGCTCTACCAACTGAGCTACACAGGACTTCAACTGTGTGTGTGTGTGTGTGTGTGTGTGTGTGTGTGTGTGTAGAGGGCAGCAGAGAGGACAGGTCCACATACATACTATCAGAAAAAGGCCAAGTTTGACTTTCACAAAACCATATTGGTCAAGCTCAGGCACATACAACATTTTTGGGTGCATTTTCCAATTTGTTAGGTGCATAATCCTAACAGGGTGGAACCTAACAGGGTTGACATTTGATATTGAGCCTAACTTGGCCATAGCTCTGAGTGAGCAAGATTGAGCTAGCATATTGGTGAACACTTGAACAGGATTTTAACTTCTCTATCAAACACATTTTAACATGTTTATTCTCTATAATTTAGCCTAACATGAAACATTTACAAATAGATCAAACTGAGTGTTTATATTTAATTAGCTTTGCACCATAGTTTTCCCACCAAATAAATTATGACACTTCCTGAATGTGGTGTCATTGTAGTAAGGGGTTGTTTTCTTAAATGGAGAATTACAAACTAACAGGGTGGAAAGTGATATCCGGGACACACTGGGGACATGGCATAAACGCATACATACAACATTTTTGGGTGCATTTTCCAATTTGTTAGGTGCATAATCCTAACAGGGTGGAACCTAACAGGGTTGACATTTGATATTGAGCCTAACTTGGCCATAGCTCTGAGTGAGCAAGATTGAGCTAGCATATTGGTGAACACTTGAACAGGATTTTAACTTCTCTATCAAACACATTTTAACATGTTTATTCTCTATAATTTAGCCTAACATGAAACATTTACAAATAGATCAAACTGAGTGTTTATATTTAATTAGCTTTGCACCATAGTTTTCCCACCAAATAAATTATGACACTTCCTGAATGTGGTGTCATTGTAGTAAGGGGTTGTTTTCTTAAATGGAGAATTACAAACTAACAGGGTGGAAAGTGATATCCGGGACACACTGGGGACATGGCATAAACGCCTACATCCACTGACAAAGTGTTTAAAATGCATAAAATTCACTTTCAGGATCCATATTTTGGTGTTGTTACGGTAAAGGACACCTGACGTTATATTTTAAACCTTTTGGAATCCACATTTTACACGACATTAGAACTGATATTTCTTGGGGCCAGAAAAGGCATTGCATTGTAGGAATGACCCAGCTAACGTTCGCTAGTTAGCATTGTGTTGTGATGACTAGATACTTACGAGCTAAAATAAGCTGCTGTTTGGTGAGCTTAGTCCCAGTTGTTGGTAAGAAGTTTAACTCCAACAACGAAATCTGTAGAAAGAAATAGCAACGGACGGTTAACATATTTGTAAAACAGTTGGTTACGTTAGCTTAGCTAACGTTAGCTAGCAATACTAGCTAATTGACAAAATCCCCTATTACTTAGGTTCGAGGGTGAAGCAACCAAATATTGTAATAGCCTTTACCTTGAGCTTGCTCAAAATTTCTCCACATTTGTTCAGATTTGGATTTTTCTTGTTCCATTCCGTTTTCAATGTTTCATATAGCCCCGCGGTCTCTTTTAATACAGACGCCATGGTGATTCTGCAAAATGTACGACACCGGACGCTTGGAATACGGCATGCAACTGTCGTAAAACAGCGCTGTTGCCAAAGACGATCTATTATATTGACAAGATAGTCGAGTGACCCCTCTAACAATGGAAGTACATGTCCGAACATGTTTATTTTCTGTCTGAATATTCCGAGATCGCCACATTCTCCCATAGCCGTTGCGAAGTAATAATTCACTCTTCAGTGTTGTGCTGTTAATTTCCGATTGTTTTTCAATCCTATGAAGATGTCCAGTGAAAGCATAAATGCAATTTGTTGACACAACACCTTACAGACTTGGATACACATTATCCCGAATACTTATCAATAAAAACGTCTTAAATTCGCTGCTCTGTTTTTCATAGGGAATTGTCGGATATACATCACCAAAATGTCGATAATAAATGCGCTAACATGGCAGCCTTTCTAAAATCTTGCTGAACCAGATATAGCTTTCGGTGGGACCATTTAAATCAGGGTTCTTCAATTCCGGTCCTGGAGGGCCGAAACACCTCTGTTTTTCATCCTCTCCTTCTAATCAGGGGCTAATTCAGACCTGGGACACCAGGTGAGTGCAATTAACTACCATGTAGAAATAAAAAACAGAAGTGTTTCGGCCCTCCAGGACCGGAATTGAAGAACCCTGATTTAAATCAATGAAAGGGCAGATATTGGCGTCACCATGGCGGCAGCCCAGTCAAAGCTATTCGCTTCTCTGGCACCCCAATGGTGGAACAAGCTCCCTCACGACGCCAGGACAGCGGAGTCACTCACCACCTTCCGGAGACACTTGAAACCCCACCTCTTTAAGGAATACCTGGAATAGTATAACAGTAATTCCATTAAAAAAAAGAAAAAAAGTGGTTGTCCCACTGGCTATCCTAAATTGAATGCACCAATTTGTAAGTCGCTCTGGATAAGAGTGTCTGCTAAATTATGTAATATTGTATGTGTGTGAACAACAGGTACAACTCCGATATAAAGTAGTTTTTTTCATAGTTGCCGAAATGCGTCCACTTATATCAGTGGATTTGTAACAACCTAACCATTATGAAACGTGTATTAGATCAAATAAGCCTCACGTAGCAAATTAGCAATTACATTTTTTGTTAAACAAATTCGACAGTCTCGTTGACCTCCATTGGTGATCTTATTTTCGTGGACAGATTTTGGGCAGAGTAAACACTCTTGCTTCGCCTCTTCCTCTCTGCCATTGCTAAGGTAACTTCTTCTACGTTCGAATTCTAGTGCAAATGGTGCATTCATACCGCTTACAGGCCGACATAACATCGTCGTGTTTCTGAGAAATGAAAAACATCTTTACATAAATATTTATGTCCGTTAGATGGCGCTCATTCAACGTGAAATATAACCAAAGTCGTTTCCAGACTTTTCATCCTTCACGGGGCGTCTTAGTGAGGAATTCCCCATGTATCCACCCAATGACGTAGTTGGAGACCCCTGTTTAGTGGGCTGTTGTTTGGGGGTGTTCCATCCGCTATATGGTCCTCATGTGCAGTACTCTTGACAGCCATATGAATGCCACGTAGAATAATGGGGGGGGGGGGGTTTGTGTGTTTTCCATCATAGTAACTTCAACTGTTTTTGAGCAACTAAATAGTTTTGAAACAGCTCATGAGGAATGTCAAGACATTTGCTCCACATTATTATGTTGGAAAGGCAACACTTCTGTCAGCAGCACTGCCTGTTGATCTGATTAGGAAATCTGGGAAAAGGTTAGTGTTATCCATGGAAGAGATTTCCTGCAGGGTTTGGACACATCTTGTCTGTTTGAAACTGTCAGGTGGAAACTAGTAGCAGCAGGCCTGACCCCATTCAAGACGCGCACACACACACACACACACACACACACACACACACAGAGAGAGAGAGACACACACACACACACAGACACACACACACACACACACACACACAGACAGACACACACACACACACACACACACACACACACACACACACACACACAGAGACAGACACACACAGCAGGTCATGGGTGCGGCCTAAACATCTTGTTCCTAGGGAAAAGTCCAAATAGGGGAATGTTGTTAATGCCTATAATAAAGGTAGTGTCTAGAGGCTGAGCCTGAGCCCAAGGAAACTTAGCGGACCCCAGGAAAGCTGATATTAATAGTTCTCAGGCCAGCCCACCACATTCCTGGCATGTGAGTCACACTGTACACTAGGAGGGAGAGAGGAGAGGGGGGGGGGGGGGGGAAGCGAGAGGGGGGAGAGAAAGAGAGAGCGAGAGAGAAAGGGAGAGAGGGAAAGAGTGAGCGAGGGGGAGAGAGGGAAAGAGAGAGGGAAAGAGTGAGCGAGGGGGAGAGAGAGAGAAAGGGAGAGAGGGAAAGAGAGAGAGAGAGGGAAAGAGAGGGTGAGGGGGGGAGAGAGAAAGAGTGAGGGGGAGACAGGGAAAGAGAGAGCGGGGGGGGAGGAATTCCTGTTTCTCATTTGTGATTCTTTCCATGGAGGAGTGAAAGAGGGAGAGAGGAGGCAGGGAGACCAGACCACCCCTCCCTCCCTCCCTCCCTCCCTCCCTCCCTCCCTCCCTCCCTCCACAAACCTTAAAAGCCTACACATACGAAACCGCTACGCGCACACAGACATTTCAGAGGCACTTACACCAGAAAGGATTCAACAGAGTATAAACAGAGAGTGTAAACAGAGAGTGTGATACCTCATGATCTACTGTGCAGTGTGCTGGTTGGTTAAACCTGGGACTGCTTGAAGGCTGGAGAGAGATTTGGATACAAGTTTTTTGGTGTGTGTGTTTAAGGGAGAATGGGAGAGAGTGAGTGAGCCAGTGAGTGTACCACTGGAAAATGGTGGTATGGGGTTTTGGCCTGGAGCACTGTGGCTGACTGTCATTGAGAAACCAAGTGAACATTATACTGTTACTGTAGAGGAGAATCAGCCTGTATCACGGCTAAGCTTTGTTCGAAATGTAAAATATTGTTTTTACTGTGTTGCCTAAATATGGTATGTGGCTAGATATATATCCTGTTTTGTGTCCTGATGGGATATTTAAGGAACACTCAACATGGTACTGTTCCACACATGCATAGAGAAAGATCTGCCTCGTGCCACACAATTAGTCAAAGTGTGTCTATTTACTATTTAATGCACAGATGGACAAGTGGTGATGACTTGACGTGGTTCTCTTTCCTTTCTCTAAACACTTATGAATTCAACTTCATCTCCTCTTCATTCTGAACAAGAGGTCGGCGGAGGTCATTAGAACACAGTCCATACAGTTTATTAGGTAATGCTAGTAATGCTAATACAACATGTAGCGGTGGGGTTGGTGAAGCTAGCTGTGTAGTCAGTAAGATAGATAAACAAATCAAACTGTGTTAGTTAACAACACTGTTCTCATAGCATGTGACAATAATTTCAAACAAAGGCAGTTCTTTGTCTAGTACATACAAAATCAACAGCAATAGTAAAAAAAAAAAAAAAGAGGTTGAAAACAAACATATTTCTGCCATGAGAGAAGGAAAATAGTGTGCGAGGAAAAAACTATGGCAAGTTACTGTATAGCTGCTATACTATAGAAGTGCTGTAATGTAACTGGTTAGACCAGTCCCCTACAGACAGACAGAGAAACGACTAAACAAGCTTTATACTGTAGCTAATGACAACAGCTGTCTATCAAATACATGTGTAGATTAGTGTACATACTCAACATATTAGTGTCTATTTCTGTCTGTTTTGATTCGTTTAAACACTCCCTGCTAAATAGCTCCATGTAAAAGCAAGTCAAATATAGTACGGCATAAGTCAGATACATATATACTGGTAATCAGATACATATATACTGGTAATCAGATACATATATACTGGTAATCAGATACATATATACTGGTAATCAGATACATATATACCGGTAATCAGATACATATATACTGGTAATCAGATACATGTATACCGGTAATCAGATCAGTGTGTAATTAACAGTAGATTTGTCAGTCAGTGATACCACTGTAGACCCAGTCATCCAAGGAATGTTGAGTTAAACAGTAGATGTGTGAGATAGTAAGGATTTATAATAGTGTAATGTCATTTCTGGCATAACATCTGTGTGAGAATATAAAATATAAAAATGCAAGACTTTTAGAAAGAGAATATGTGGTTAAGAAGTTCTACTAGTTTGGAGAAAGTAGTGTTCAGAGTAGAGCAGAGTAGAGTAGAGTAGAGTAGAGTAGATTATAGTATAGTAGAGTATAGTAGAGTAGTAGAGTATAGTAGAGTAGAGTAGTAGAGTAGAGTAGAGTAGAGTAGAGTAGTAGAGTAGTAGAGTAGAGTAGAGTAGAGTAGAGTAGAATAGAGTAGAGTAGAGTAGAGTAGAGTAGAGTAGTAGAGTATAGTAGAGTAGAGTAGAGTAGAGTAGAGTAGAGTAGAGTAGTAGAGTATAGTAGAGTAGAGTAGAGTAGTAGAGTAGAATAGAGCAGAGTAGAGCAGAGCAGTAGATTATAATAGATTATAATAGATTATAATAGAGTATAGTAGAGTAGTAGAGTAGAGTAGAGTAGAGTAGAGTACAGTAGAGTAGAGTAGAGTAGTAGAGTATAGTAGAGCAGAGTAGAGTAGAGTAGAGTAGTAGAGTAGAATAGAATAGAGTAGAGCAGAGCAGAGTAGAGTAGAGTAGAGTAGAGTAGAGTAGAGTAGAGTAGAGTAGTAGAGTAGAGTAGAGTAGAGTAGAGTAGAGTAGAGTAGAGTAGAGCAGAGCAGAGTAGAGTAGTATAGAGTAGAGTAGAGTAGAGTAGAGTAGAGTAGAGTAGAGTAGAGCAGAGTAGAGTAGAGTAGAGTAGAGTAGAGTAGAGTAGAGTAGAGTAGAGTAGAGTAGAGCAGAGTAGAGTAGAGTAGAGTAGAGTAGAGTAGTAGAGTAGAGTAGAGTAGAGTAGAGTAGAGTAGAGTAGAGTAGAGTAGAGTAGAGTAGAGTAGAGTAGAGTAGAGTAGAGTAGAGCAGAGCAGTAGATTATAATAGAGTATAATAGAGTATAATATAATAGAGTATAGTAGAGCAATAGAGTATAATAGAGTAGAGCAGAGCAGAGTAGAGCAGAGTAGGGTAGAGTAGAGTATAGTAGTAGAGTAGAGCAGAGTAGAGTAGAGTAGAGTAGTAGAGTATAGTAGTAGAGTAGAGTAGAGTAGAGTAGAGTAGAGTAGAGTAGAGCAGAGTAGTAGATTATAATAGAGTATAATAGAGTATAGTATAATAGAGTATAGTAGAGCAATAGAGTATAATAGAGTAGAGCAGTGTGGGCCACTAGCCTTTATTTGACCTCAGCTCAGCTAAACACATTTAGATCCAATAAGACAAAGTTGGGGTGCATTTCAATAGTGTGAAGTATATTCCCCTCCTCCTTCCCTTTCATTCATCTGCACTATGGGAAAGGAACCAGACTGGAGACACACTGGACTCCAGACCACACATCACATGCCCCCATGGTGACGTAGGTTTGGAGTCTCATCTCCGCTACTCTGTCAAGACTTTTCTTACTGTCTCTCTCCACTCTCCCTCGAAGAAGAAAAAAATGGACAGGAGATGAAACGACCAGAGGAAGCTACCTAAGACTATGGAGATGCACCAGGGGCTTACAGACATAAAGACAAGGAGACAAGAGGACAACGTAGGGGGGCAGTAGCGTGTGTGTAAGCCGTCGGAGGGTTATGCTGTCAGCTCCTCAGGGTGGGTTGATGTAATAGTCTTCTATATATCAGATCCTTTCTGTCTGCGCTTGGAGGGGGGCACCAGACGGGCGGGCAGCTCGGGGGGCAGACCATGCCCCTCCAACTTCACCTCGATCAGGTGGCTGGCCAGGGCAAACTCCTCGTCATCCAGCATGCCATCCCGGTCCACATCCGACAGCTTCCAGATCCTCCCCAGGACGGAGTTTGGCAGCCGGGTGCTCACCATCCAGTCCTTGGCCTTGGTGCCACTCAGCTTGCCCTCGTTGGGCGCCAGGTTGTAGAAGATCTCATCATATTTGGGCTTGTCCTTGGTCACCACCCAGGCCATCTCGCCCCCGTCCTCCCCGTCCTCGCCCCCGTTCTCCACCTCTCCGAATGGGTCGTTCTCCACAAAGGGACCGGCGCGGGTCCCCAGGAAGGCCCCCCCCTGCACCCCTGGCTGCACCCCAGCGTCAATCTCTTCCTGGCGCAGCAGCGGCATCAGCTTGGCGATGTCGGAAGCCAGAAGCTCGTCCAGAGCGGCCATCAGGGACGGCTTCATGGGCTTGAATTTAGTGAAGTCGTGGATCAACAGCTGCTCCTGGATGGGAACAGAGAACCCAGCAAACTAGTCAGCCAATCAGTCCATCTGTTACCAGAGGGATGAATTACCAGACTTTTGCTCTGGACATTCAAACCCTAAATAGAAATGGACTAAACAGACCTGCATCTTGGCGCAGTCGGGGAAGTCCCCAGCAGAGATGTGGTGCTGCAGCTGGATCTTGGAGAAGATGACAGGAAGCTGGTAGATCAGGTTCTTCTTCTTATTGTCCTTCCTGAAGGTTGGCATCTCCTTCTTTAGATAGCTGATGATGTAGGCATGCACCTGGAGGGAGAGAGAGAGATGTGGGGGGAGGGAGAGAGAGAGAGAGAGAGATGTGGGGGGAGGGAGAGAGGGAGAGAGTGTTGGGGGAGGGGGAGAAAGAGAGAGGGAGAGAGAGAGGGGGGAGGGAGAGAGAGAGGGAGAGAGTGTTGGGGGAGAGAGAGAGAGGGAGAGAGAGAGGGGGAGAGAGAGAGAAAGAAAGAGAGAGAGAAAGAGGGGTAGAGAGAGACAGAACAAGATAATTAGGGGGGAGGGTGGCAAATATTAACTTCAGCAATGCCACTCTCGCCTCATTTTCTTATATGAACCTAGTAAAACACCTTATTCCTCTGTAGAGCTACCTAACCCACTAGACAGTATGTGTGTTACAGGGTTGATTATATCATACTTCAACTGAAGGGATGAGTGAGAGAGATAGACAGAGAGAAAGAGAGAGGGAGATCCAGATAGATATATCCATTAGTTTTCTATGACTCTGTTTCGTTTTGATGTGTATTGTTCGGTAATTACAGGGCTCATCTGTAAAGGAGACCTTGGTCTCAGCATGACTCCCTGTCAAAATAAAAAATAAAAATCTAGACAGATAACCTACCCTGACCAGTCGTGCCCTCTTCACCAGGTCGTTGAGTTTCCTGAGGGCAGCGTTATGGGGAAGGTTCTGGATGTCACTGAACAGATCCTCCTCTTCCAATTCAAACAGACGACGGTTATCAGGAACCAGCAGCGGCTCGGACCAGAACGACCCTATATACACCCTCAGGACCTCTGGGGTGTTGAACACCTGTCAATCAAATCGATAATATCAATCAAATGTATCCATAAAGCCATTTTTACGTTTGTCACAAAGTGCTATACACACAAAAATAGATTAGATCTTGCTACCATGAAAAGGTAAATACCTGTCTATTTGTGGAAAAATCACCATGATTAACTCTTTAGTATTATCCCAGTTTACCTATTTGTTATGGTCTTGCCTACGCCTAGCGAACAGTTTTGTAAATTATATGAGAAAAAATATTCCATTTTATTTGGAACGACAAGCCAGACAAAATTAAACGGGCCTATTTATATAATGAATATGAATTCGGAGGACAGAAATTATTAAATATTAAAGCATTAGACCTATCACTAAAACCTTCAGTCATACAAAAGTTATACTTAAATCCGAACTGGTTCTCTAACAAATTAGTAAAATTGTCTCACCCCATGTTCAAGAATGGCCTTTTCCCCTTAATTCAGATTACAACCTCTCACTTTCAGTTATTTGAAAAGGAAATCATCTCCCAAATATCACTATTTCTAAAACAAGCCATAGAAAGTTGGTTGCAATTTCAATTTAATCCTCCAGAAACGACAGAACAAATAATGCAACAAATATTGTGGTTAAACTCAAATATACTAATTGATTAAAAAAACATTATTTTTTGAAAAAATGTTTTAAAAAGGTATAATCTTCATAATTATATCATAGGTAGGACTGGTAGAGTTATGTCACACATGCAGCTAACAAAAACATATGGAAATGTCTGCTCTACCCAAAATTACAACCAAATAATTGCAGCCTTACCGCAAAAATGGAAGAGGAAAGTGGAAGGGGGAGAAAGTAAGGAACTTGTCTGTCGGCCTTGCATTAAAGACCATAATTGGTTATAGAAAATTGTGATAAATAAAAAAGTATATCAGTTTCATTTAAGGACCAAAGGATTGACAGCCGTCCCATATAGATTGCAAAATAGTTGGGAAGAGATTTTTGACGTACCGATCCCATGGCATAGTGTTTATGAACTGACACGCAAAACGACGCCGGATTCAAAAATTAGAATCTTTCAATTTAAATTATTATATAAAATTCTTGCTACCAATAGAATGTTATTTATATGGGGGATACAATCTACCCAGCTCTGCAGATTTTGCTGTGAAGAGACAGAATCATTAGATCATTTGTTTATGTACTGTCCATTTGTAGCTTGTTTTTGGTCACAGGTCCAGGAATGGCTGAAGGATTGCAATATTTACCTCGATCTAACCCTGCAGATAGCACTACTGGGTGATCTGAAAAGTCATAGTCAATCGATCAATAATATAATACTTTTAGCAAAAATGTTTATTTTCAATTTACAATCTGTAGAAGCAATGAGAATAGAAGGGTTCAGAACTTTTGTAAAACATCACAGTACAGTTGAAAAATATATGGCAGGGGGATCACGTGACCCTTGAACGAGATGGCCGGATGAACTAGGAGCTCCGCACAAGTAGTTTCCAATTCCTAATCTTACCTCCACTTCAAATTTAAACTCATTTAGCTTTAGTCAAAAAGTCATGGCAGCTTCAAAAGGCAACACTACAGGTGACATTTTTACCCGGACTCGAGTACTAGCGACGGAAAAAGCCTCCAAGAAGCAGCTAGCTTCAGAAAAAGCTAGCGCCATTAGCCAGGAGAAAGAGGACCCGTCCCCCCCCGAGACCCAACGAATGCCAACCTCGCACTCTGTCGAAGACATCTTTTCTGAGCTGAGATCCCAACGTACAGAACTCAACACTAAACTAGATGCCATTAACGCTCAGCTCAGTGCGATAGGGGGCAAGGTGACAATCCTGGAAAATGCCTTGCCTGACATAAACAACAAGATAACCATAAACGCGGGGCGCCTGGACGAGGCAGAGGGGCGAATCCTATCCACGGAAAACGTATTGACAGACGCCATGGAAACAATAGCATATGCTAAAAAAAAAATAGAGCAGCTGGAAGAGAAAACAGAGGACCTGGAAAACAGGGGGCGAAGGAATAATTGTGTTCTATTAAATCTGGGCGAAAAAGAAGAGGGAAACATGCCACTGATCCGCTACCTGCAAGACAAACTTCCCGAGTGGCTCCACCTGTCCACCGACAGGCCCATAGAACTCGAGAGAGCTCACCGAGCACTGAGGCCCCCACCAGCAGCCAGACAACCACCGCGCCCAATCATCATACGTTTCCTGAGATTCACCGACAAGGAACGAGTCCTACAGGCGGCGAAAACCAACACCATTACAGTGGGAAACGCCAAACTCACCTTACTCCAGGACCTGTCAGCTGGAATACGCCGAAAGCGCCGAGAGTTTGACGAGGTGAAGAAATGCTCCATTGACCGAGGCATCTTTAGGGGATTCAAATACCCAAACGAGCTCAGGATTCTTCACCAAGGAGCCCTGCGACACTTCAAAACTCCCGAAGAGGCAAAACGTTTTTTGAAAGACAACCCCGGTCAATGAGAAATGGACCATTGACTAAATGCGATTAATGCGATTACTGTTATTACTAAAGGAGGTAAGACAACATATAGCCGATATCCAAAGACCCACCGCCCTGCTAAATTTCATTATAGCCGTCCAATCTATATTTATGTTCCTTTAGCTGAGAGGGATAGGCCCCATATTATAACTTAGGCCTACTGTATGTAGGCTGGGCTATTGATTTTATTTTCTCCCTTTCTTAATGTGTTCTGGACGGGGGCTACGTTGTCAGTTACTCAATGCGGGCGGAGAGGATGAGGCATTTCTTTGGTGGGGAGGGGGAGACGTTGTGCGTTGCTAACTGTTCCCGGTCTTTTTTTTTGTTGGAACACAGAATTGTGACTGAGCGGGGAGGTAATAGATCCAACGGGATATGTCGAGTTGTTTGGGAACTCGGCTGGGGTGTTCATAGATTGTTATTTTATGTAAACCATTTATTTTCCTTTTATGTGAACGCAGCTGTAACTACGATCCACCTTTACCCAGAGATGACTTGCACTAAAGTTCGATTACTGTTCGATGACGATGACTAGTACCTTAAATCTATTGACATGGAACTGCCACGGTCTAGGCCATGCAATAAAACGGAAAAAGATACTATGTGCTCTAAAAAAGGAAAAATCAGACATCGCGCTATTGCAAGAGACACACCTCTGTGATGCTGAACATGCCAAACTCCGCAGAGCTTGGGTGGGACAGGTGTATTTCTCATCTTTCAAATCCAACAGTAGAGGTACAGCAATACTTATCCATAAGAATGTTCCATTCATAATTGACAAAAACATATCTGATCCGGAGGGGAGATTTATCTTGATAACTGGGTCACTGTATGGGCAACCAATTACTATCTTAAACATATACGCCCCTAACACAGATACTCCTGCTTTTATGTCGAAAATGATAACTCTGTTCAATGAGCATTGTGTTTCCTTTGGAGTGTTGGCCGGAGATTTTAATTGTACCCTGAACCCAACCCTAGACAAATCATCTCAAATCACCACCACAAATCCTAGATCTGCAAAGATGTTGAACTCTCTTACTAAAGAGATGGGACTGATAGATATCTGGAGAGAGACTAATAGCTCAGCTATGGACTATACATACTACTCTAATGTCCATAACACCTACTCCCGTATAGATTACATTTTTATCCCAAAGAGTTTCATAAATTCAGCCACGTGTACAATCGGACCCATAGCGCTTTCGGATCACGCCTTTGTCCACCTCCGCTTTGACCTCTGCAAAAACATCCCGAGATCAAAGAGCTGGAAATTCAACACCTCCATGCTATCAAACGAAGCATTCCATACATTGGTAACTACATGGATAGACAACTACACACAAGACAACAAAGATTCTCCTGTTTCTCCGGCCACAATGTGGGACGCTGCTAAAGCCACACTAAGAGGTCATCTAATTGCATATGCTTCCTCTAAGAAAAAAGCAATGGAAGCACACAGGCTAGATCTGGAGAGGGAGCTGGAACGCTGTGAAAAAGTACATAAACAATCCCCAGACAGCACCTCCTGGAGTCAACTTAAAGCAGCCAAAGCCAAACTGAATTTGGACTATACTCGGGAGATTTAAAAAAAAGTTTTCTTTACTAAACAGAAATACCATGAGTATAGCAATAGGCCTAGTAGATTGCTTGCTTATCAATTAAAAAAAGAGCAGTCAGAGCATACAATTATGGCTATCCGAACAGCAGAGGATGAGGTCACATATGATCCAAAAAAGATCAATTTAACTTTTCATGATTTTTACTGCAAACTATATACCTCTGAGAGAAAACACACGGAGGCAGAACTCCACTCCTTCCTAGAGGGAATCTCGCTACCTAAACTATCAGAGACCGACCAAGAAGATCTCAACTCCCCCTTCACTCCTGAGGAGATCCTGGAGGCAATTACCTCCATGCCACCTAACAAGTCCCCAGGCCCAGATGGATTCCCCAGAGAGTTCTACAAAGCTTTTTGGCCCCAGCTTAGCCCTATTTTCATGCCAATGCTGGAGGATTTGTGCAAAAACGGAGTTCTCCCAGACTCAATGCACACAGCTCGCATTACAGTGTTGCTCAAAAAAGACAAGGATCCCCTATCCTGCTCCTCCTTCTGGCCCATAAGCTTGTTGGATTTCGACTACAAAATAATCACCAAATTGCTCGCCAAAAGACTAAACACTCTTCTTCCCAAAATAATAAAAGCGGACCAGACGGGATTTATTAGAGACAGATACTCTTCTGATAACATTCGCCGTCTTTTTGATATTATTGATCAAGTAAACGCACAGAAGACCCCTGTCCTGCTGGCTTCACTGGATGCTGAGAAGGCGTTCGACAGGATGGAGTGGAGCTTTCTGTTCTCAGTCTTAGAGAAGTTCAACATGGGCCCAAACTTTATTAAATGGATCAAATCACTATACTCTCATCCAAATGCCATGGTGACTACTAACGGACTGAACTCTGACAGATTCCCTTTGGGACGGGGCACAAGACAAGGGTGCTCGCTGTCCCCCCTGCTCTACTTGTTGGGGGCGGAGCCTCTGGCAGAGTTGATAAGGAGCAATCCAAGTATTATGGGTGTTCCTGCAGGCGGCCTGCAGCACAAGATTTCGCTTTACGCGGATGATGTCTTGCTCTACATATCCAACCCTGAGAAATCCCTTCCTCCCATCTTAGATACAATTGCTCAGTATGGCACGTTTTCAGGTTATAAGATTAATTTTAACAAATCCACTGTCTGCCCTCTCAATATTATACTCACCAGTTCTATGAAGACACTATGCCCATTCCAATGGAAGACACAGGGGTTTCAATACCTTGGGATATTCATAACACCAGATCTGAATAGGCTTTTCAAAGAGAATTATCTTCCACTCCTGGATCAAATCAAGAACAACCTCCAAACCTGGATCTCCCTCCCAATTAGCTTAGTAGGAAGAATTAATGTAATCCGTATGAACATCCTCCCTAGACTGAACTATTTATTTCAGATGCTCCCATGCTATCTCCCAGCTTCCTTTTTCAAAACAATTAACCAAAGCATCACCAAATTTATATGGGGCAATAAAAAACCTAGGATCAAGCTTTCCGCTCTATCGAAACCTGAATCTAAGGGTGGTCTTGCCCTTCCCTCCCTTCAATTGTACTACTGGTCTGCCCAAATCCGCAACATGCTAACATGGATCACAAACAGACAAGAGTCAACGTGGAGCCAGATAGAAGCCCAATCTTGTGGTTCATTGCCACTAAGCTCAACCATATTCATTGATAACTTTAGTGAAGTGGGCAACATAGCCAAAACATTTGTGATTTACAGTACCCTACGAGCGTGGAGGGACTGTAAGAAATACTTGGGCATCTCCTCCCAAATATGTTCTCACTCGCCTATAGTAGGCAACCCAGACTTGCCAAAAGCCCTGAGAGATGCCAACTTTAATCTTTGGCATACTCTAGGAATCAAGACCTTTTCAGACCTATTTCATCAGAAGACCACTACACTGAAATCCTTTCAAGAGCTCTGCAATGAATTCAATGTGCCAAGATCCCATTTTTTTAAATATCTACAAATTAGACATGTCATCTCCTCATTTACTTCCAAGAGGAGGTTTAGAACTCAGTTGAATGAAGTTGAAACCCTTCTTGTCACAGCACAATCCATTAAAGGCAAAATATCCTATATCTATAGACTCCTTTCTGAGAAAGGAGGATCCTCCTTTACTCCTTTGAAAATAATATGGGAAAAGGACCTTGGTCTGACTATCAGTGATGAGTTATGGGCGGAGGTTTGCGACAGGGTATACTGCTCCTCTACTAATGTAAAAATGAAAGAATCTAATTACAAATTTTTGTACACATTTTATTACACTCCCCTGAGACTCCATAAAATGAAAACAGACATTTCTCCTAATTGTAATAGATGTACCTCTGAAAGTGGAACCTATATGCATGTATTTTGGAGCTGCAGAGAGATTGCCAGATTTTGGCAATCTATACATACTGCTGCACAGAAAATACTAGATGTACAGTTTGATATGACCCCGTGTCTCTATCTTCTTAATGCCCAGCAGGACTTTGTTCTTGATCCTGACAGAGAAAATTTGCTCATGACCATTACATACTTTGCTAAGAAATGTATTCTTCTATTGTGGGCCTCTAATACTTCTCCTACATTTAAAATGTGGATTGACCAGATTGTTGACTTTCTCCCTCTTGAAAAGCTCACTTATGACCTCCACAAGAGACAGCCCAAGTTTGATAGACTCTGGTCTCCACTACTCAACTATATTTCAAATTGGACAGAGTGAATGGGGGAATCAGGGAGATGGGCAGATGCGTGTTGTGTAAGGTGCTGTAAAACCTAAAAACTAATTATTGGCTCGTCATCTCAGCTAAGGCTGGAAATAGCTAATAAGAACCTTGTTAGTGCTGCTGCAAGTTCTATAATTTAAATTTTGTTATAATTATTATTTGTGTGTGTATGTATGTATGTATGTATGTATGTATGTATATATATGTATGTATATATATATACATATATAAAACAATTTTTTATTATTATTATTATTTTTATTTTTTATTTTTTTAATTCACATCTGTGAATGTGGAATGTGTTTGGTTGGTTGATTGAAAACTTTATAAAACTTTAAATTGAAAAAAAATATATATGGCAAATAGAAATCCAATATGGATGGTGTTAAGAGATAGATGGGAGGTGTTGAATGGAGCTGAAGAATGGGACTAATAACAACTAACAACAACTAATAACTACAAGATAACTAATGTAAAGCATACTGTGTCCATAATAAGTATATACAGTGCCTTGCAAAAGTATTCATCCCCCTTGGTGTTTTTCCTATTTTGTTGCATTACAACCTGTCATTTAAATTGATATTTATTTGGATTTCATGTAATGGACATACACAAAACAGTCCAAATTGGTGAAGTGAAATGAAAAAAATAACTTGTTTCAAAAAAGTGGTGCGTGCATATGTATTCACCCCCTTTGCTATGAAGCCCCTAAATAAGATCTGGTGCAACCAATTACCTTCAGAAGTCACATAATTAGTTAAATAAAGTCCACCTGTGTGCAATCTAAGTGTCACATGATCTGTCACATGATCTCAGTATCTATACACCTGTTCTGAAAGGCCCCAGAGTCTGCTAAACCACTAAGCAAGGGGCACCACCAAGCAAGCAGCACCATGAAGACCAAGGAGCTCTCCAAACAGGTCAGGGACAAAGTTGTGGAGAAGTACAGATCAGGGTTGGGTTATAAAAAAATATCAGAAACTTTGAACATCCCACAAAGCACCATTAAATCCATTATTAAAACATGGAAAGAATATGGCACCACAACAAACCTGCCAAGAGAGGGCCGCCCACCAAAAAACTCACGGACCAGGCAAGGAGGGCATTAATCAGAGAGGCAACAAAGAGACCAAAGATAACCCTGAAGGAGCTGCAAAGCTCCACAGCAGAGATTGGAGTATCTGTCCATAGGACCACTTTAAGCCGTACACTCCACAGAGCTGGGCTTTACGGAAGAGTGGCCAGAAAAAAGCCATTGCTTAAAGAAAAATATAAGCAAAAACGTTTGGTGTTTGCCAAAAGCCATGTGGGAGACTCCCCAAACATATGGAAGAAGGTACTCTGGTCAGATGAGACTAAAATTGAGCTTTTTGGCCATCAAGGAAAACGCTATGTCTGGCGCAAACCCAACACCTCTCATCACCCCGAGAACACCATCCCCACAGTGAAGCATGGTGGTGGCAGCATCATGCTGTGGGGATGTTTTTCATCGGCAGGAACTAGGAAACTGGTCAGAATTGAAGGAATGATGGATGGCGCTAAATACAGGGAAATTCTTGAGGGAAACCTGTTTCAGTCTTCCAGAGATTTGAGACTGGGACAGAAGTTGACCTTCCAGCAGGACAATGACCCTAAGCATACTGCTAAAGCAACACTCGAGTGGTTTAAGGGGAAACATTTAAATGTCTTGGAATGGCCTAGTCAAAGCCCAGACCTCAATCCAATTGAGAATCTGTGGTATGACTTAAAGATTGCTGTACACCAGCGGAACCCATCCAATTTGAAGGCGCTGGAGCAGTTTTGCCTTGAAGAATGGGCAAAAATCCCAGTGGCTAGATGTGCCAAGCTTATAGAGACATACTCCAAGAGACTTGCAGCTGTAATTGCTGCAAAAAGTGGCTCTACAAAGTATTGACTTTGGGGGGGTGAATAGTTATGCACGCTCAAGTTTTCTGTTTTTTTGTCATATTTCTTGTTTGTTTCACAATAAATAATATTTTGCATCTTTCAAAGTGGTAGGCACGTTGTGTAAATCAAATGATACAACCCCCCCAAAAATCCATTTTAATTCCAGGTTGTAAGGCAACAAAATAGGAAAAATGCCAACGGGGGTGAATACTTTCGCAAGCCACTGTAGGTTATAGGTTGAGAGCTTTTGTGAAAGAGCACAGTTAGAAAGATATGGCATATAGAAGCAAACCGGATGGACATCATGAAAATGATCATAGAGGTTGAGGGTAGAGGAAGTACAGGAGTAAAAACAAACAAAATAGAATTATTAAAATTGACTGTGTCCATTAAATGTATATAGTATAAGCTGGAAGTAGAGACCTAAGCATTGTTGTTCACTAGTTTACTCCAATTAGGGAAGGGGTGGTGGGGTTGGAAAGTAATAAAGGGAAATATATATTTTTTAAAGGATATGTATGTATATGTATGTATTTATATGTATGTGTATATGTATGTGTGTGTGTATATATATATATATATATATTTGCGAGAAGAAAAAACATATGGGGGATTGGAAGTGTTGCAGACAATTACAGTTGAAGTCGGAAGTTTACATACACCTTATCCAAATACATTTAAACTCAGTTTTTCAAAATTCCTGACATTTAATCCTAGTAAACATTCCCTGTCTTAGGTCAGTTTGTAAAGTGGTTATCCCACTGGCTATAGGGTGAATGCACCAATTTGTAGTCGCTCTGGATAAGAGCGTCTGCTAAATGACGTAAATGTGCCCTTGAGCAAGGCACTTAACCCTAATTGCTCCTGTAAGTCGCTCTGGATAAGAGCGTCTGCTAAATGACTAAAATGTAAATGTAAAGTTAGGATCACCACTTTATTTTAAGAATGTGAAATGTCAGAATAATAGTAGAGAGAATGATTTATTTCAGCTTTTATTTCTTTCATCACATTCCCAGTGTGTCAGAAGTTTACATACACTGAATTAGTATTTGGTAGCATTGCCTTTAAATTGTTTAACTTGGGTCAAATGTTTCGGGTTGCCTTCCACAAGCTTCCCACAATAAGTTGGGTGAATTTTGGCCCATTCCTCCTGACAGAGCTGGTGTAACTGAATCAGGTTTGTAGGCTCCTTGCTCGCACACGCTTTTTCAGTTCTGCCCACAAATGTTCTATAGGATTGAGGTCAGGGCTTTGTGATGGCCACTCCAATACCTTGACTTTGTTGTCCTTAAGCCATATTGCCACAACTTTGGAAGTATGCTTGGGGTCATTGTCCATTGGAAGACCCATTTGAGACCAAGCTTTAACTTCCTGACTGATGTCTTGAGATGTTGTTTCAATATATCCACATAATTTTCCTTCCTCATGATGCCATCTATTTTGTGAACTGCACCAGTCCCTCCTGCAGCAAAGCACCCCCAGAGCATGATGCTGCCACCCCCGTGCTTCATGGTTGGGATGGTGTTCTTTGGCTTGCAAGCAACCCCCTTTTTCCTCCAAACATAACGATGGTCATTATGGCCAAACAGTTCTATTTTTGTTTCATCAGACCAGAAGACATTTCTCCAAAAAGTACGATATTTGTCCCCATGTGCAGTTGCAAACCGTAGTCTGGCTTTTTTATGGCGGTTTTGGAGCAGTGGCTTCTTCCTTGCTGAGCAGCCTTTCAGGTTTTGTCGATATAGGACTCGTTTTACTGTGGATATAGATACTTTTGTACCACAGGTACACCTCCAATTGACTCAAATTATGTCAATTAGCCTATCAGAAGCTTCTAAAGCCATGACATCATTTTCTGGAAATTTCCAAGCTGTTTAAAGGCACAGTCAACTTAGTGTATGTAAACTTCTGACCCACTGGAATTGTGATACAGTGAATTATAAGTGAAATAATCTGTCTGTAAACAATTGTTGGAAAAATTACTTGTGTCATGCACAAAGTAGATGTCCTAACCGACTTGCCAAAACTATAGTTTGTTAACAAGAAATTTGTGGAGTGGTTAAAAAACGAGTTTTAATGACTCCAACCTAAGTGTATGTAAACTTCCGACTTCAACTGTACATTGATGGAAGTTACAATCTATCTGCAATATTAAAGCTGATCTACCCCCTAGAGAAAAAAAAGATATAACAAAAAATTAAGTGCTTTAAACTCCCAACTCCTTTAAGTCTCTTTTGCACATTAATTCAGTACTTTTGAACTTGACTCTACATATGTATTAAAAACAAAAAACTACATTTTAAGTGAGAGTATGAATTAGGCTGTTTGAGAAGGTTTGAATCCTAAGCAACCTGCCTACACATTGTTTGAAGTACAATAGACCAACATAGCTACTGTTGTAGGTCAAAGCTGTGTGCTGTGTGCTGGAAAACCTTGGTGGAGCATGGGTGGAGGAGTAGACGTTGTGGTGCTCGTGAATTTCCTTTCTTTTTCAGCTTCAGACCAATGCCGCCTACTTGTTTTTAATTTCCATGGTTTTTACACTGGAAGGTGATTAGGCAACATTATTATACAGCATTATTATACAGCATAACAGCAATAAAGCAAAGTACAAAAAAACTAAACACAATAATGACAAATGGCAACAGAGATAATGTAGTTGTTAGTATTTATTTAATATTAACAGCAGATTTTCCAGAGGGAAGCGAAAAACCAGAAACCCATTGAAGCCAATATTGGGTAAACTGGAAACATTTTCCCTGATCTCTTTTAACAAGAAAATACACCAATAATCAACCTGTAGTCTACCCATTAACTATTGACATACATTATTGACTGTCACATTAGGTGGCTCTGAGAGCAAGGTATGAGGTGGCACAAACTGCTCAGTGTTCTGCGCCAGCAGAGGGCCTATGCTACTTCTCCCCTGACATCCTAGTCGTCCACCTCGGTGGAAACGATTTGTCCACCAAGTGGACGGCACTGGTGCAGAAAATCTGCGGTTTTAGAAGTGGTCATTCAAATGTTTCCCGGGACAACAGTGGTCTTCTCTGATATCCCGCAGCGGAGGAGCTGGATGTTCCAGTGGGACCAGAAGGTAAACTAGGGCATAGAGAGGGCCCTGCGCGCCGACAATCAGCTGGTGTACGCATTTCAGGGAACACAATCCACCACCCTGCCATTAAGCATTGTGTCCCTGGGATGTACCGTAGGGGTGGAGTGCATCTGCCGGATGAGGGCAATAACGTATTCCTTGAGAGTTGGTCTCCCCAGTCTCCACCGTTCTCTCCTTTGTAGTAGCAAGACGGAGAAGTGTGCAATTGAGACCTGCAATTCATTGGCGTTCCTGCTTGTGAGCAATCCTTCATCTGCAGGAACCCCTCTTTATACTTCTATTGGTCCATTTTTAAAGCTGCTTTCCCGTAGTTCTGTTAACGATGGCCGAGGCGGGTGTTCGGCAGGCGGGAGCGAAGGACACTGTGTGCTAGCAAGTTAGCTAGCTAGCCAGCTAGCTAGGAGGACTCCGGGACACAGCAAGTGGGAGGCGGGGGAGACCGTTTTTTTACGCCAAAGAGAATGGTCAAAATGTCTCCTCCAAAAAGGGGAACCCAGAACCTTCAGATTCCATGGCGGTGACGTTAACGCTTATGCTACAAACCCTGTCATGAGTGTAGTATCTTGAAACGATTTAAATGGACATTCTGGTGATGACAGAAAGCTTCCGTTGTTGTTCATTCACTCAGTACTTTCTCTTGCTTGGTAAAATAAATAGTCTAAAACAGTTTATGTGTTGAAAACAATCACATAGCTAACCAAGTTAGCAAGCATGGCATTTTCTTTTGACTGCACAAAGGTCGCCGAAGCGAGCAATGATGTTGGTGTTGTTTAACCTGGGTGCAACCGCGTACTGAATCAATGCATAAGGTAAGGGCTGTAACGTTAGCTAGCTACATTGCTAAGCAAGCCAAGTTGACTAGTGTATGGAGTAACGTTAGCTAATGTTAACGTTAGATGAGCAATGCCCATTGCATGTATTATACATTAGCAGCGTGGCAGTTTCCCAAAGTTTGGTGTTGTTGACTATTAACTTTACTTAGCTAGCTAGCTGTGCTTTGTGGAAGAATGTTGGTGATATTGTCAACATTGAGTTGTGCCGGTGCAAACAGCTAATGTTACGGCCTTGTTGGCTTGTAGCTAGCTAGCATTACGGGCTACCGTTAGTTGGCTAGCCAACTGGCAATAGTAGCCAAGGACGTTCGCCATCTTATTTGTGCTTATTTAATTGTGCTCTGAATACACTCAAGTGTCAAGGCCAACAGTTTACACAGATTACTTCAGCCATTTGAAAAAACCTTACATAGCAAAATATAGCTAGCTTCCTTTGCTTGCAGCTTGCCTCTAATCTGACTGGTGTTAGCTAGCTACTTGCGTTGTTGCTGTGCAACCCAAGTGCTTTGGTCCGGTTTTTAAACTCTGAGATTCAGCTACAAAAAGGTAGCACATCGTTGGTTCTTAAAGGGACAGAAATGAGCACGTGAGAGCGATAAATTATAAATGTAATCAAAACTGTTGCCCCTACAAATGTATTCAGTCAGAAATGTGGCAAGTCTAATGGTCACTCTATGGACGCTGGAGTCTCGTTGTTCTCCGATGCCTAGATTTTGAGCTAGGTCGGGGCAAGACATTCTATATTTTTCCTAATGCTAAAGACCCTGTTCAAAATCCGGTATCTGGTTCTCGTTAACTACCGGACAGCTCATGACGAGAGGCGAGGAATGTGTTGTGTACCTCCAATCAAGTTGATTTGGACATTTTCATCGACATTGGTGTCATATTGGCATATTAGAGATGATGGTAGGGAGATTTGAATTTAACATTGAGCTTTAACCAATGCATATTGCCCCTCATAATAATGTTTATTTTCTAGTGATTATTGTTAATGTTGTGAGCATTTATATCGTTTTTACTAGCTGCAGTATGACAAACTAAGTTCCCTTGGGGATGAATACAGGACCGTCTCCTCTCACCTTGCCCAGGGACCACATTAGAGCTCCATAGATTCTCATCAGCTGTTGTGTTCCCACCATGTCAGCCTTGTTCAGGACGACACGCAGCTTGTCCTCATTGCCCCGCAGCGATCCGATGGCCTCAGAGAACTCGTCACTGATCTCCAACTTGTGGGCGTCGAACAGCAGGATGATGCGGTCAACGCGCTCCGCAAACCAACGCAGCACCGCTGGGAAGTCATAGCCTGAGGAGGGGTTAAGGGGTTAGAGATCAGGGGTCAGGGGTCAGGGAGAGACGGGACACGAGGGGTCTGTCAGATTATTAATAGATTACAGTGAAAAGGAGATGAGGGTCTTACATTTCTAGATTTGCAACACGCTGAGCACAAAACACACATGCTTAACATGTTGAAGCACTCCCATGAAGCTGGTTTTAGAGCACATCATGGACACACACTGACATTTATCATTGACATGCACACAGACACACACACACACACACAGACAGACACACACACACACAGACACACACACACAGACAGACACACACACACACACAGACACACACATACACAGACAGACACACACACACACACACACACAGACACACACACACACACACACACACACACAGACACACAGACAGACACACACACACACACACACACACACACAGACACACAGACAGACACACACACACACACACACAGACAGACACACACACAGACAGACACACACACACACACAGACAGACACACACACACAGACACACACACACACAGACACACACACACACAGACACACACACACACAGACACACACACACACAGACAGACACACACAGACAGACACACACACACACACACAGACAGACACACACACAGACACACACACACACACAGACACACACAGACACACACATACACAGACAGACACACACACACACAGACAGACACACACACAGACACACACACACAGACACACACACACAGACACACACAGAGGAAAGGGGAATATGGCAGACAGAGGAAAGGGGAATATGGCAGACAGAGGAAAGGGGAATATGGCAGCCAGAGGAAAGGGGAATATGGCAGACAGAGGAAAGGGGAATATGGCAGACAGAGGAAAGGGGAATATGGCAGACAGAGGAAAGGGGAATATGGCAGACAGAGGAAAGGGGAATATGGCAGACAGAGGAAAGGGGAATATGGCAGACAGAGGAAAGGGGAATATGGCAGACAGAGGAAAGGGGAATATGGCAGCACACCCGTCACACCTCTCTAACACTTCTCTTTCCCTCTATTTTCTGTCTCTCTCTTCCTCCGATGAGTCCTTCTTTCCTCCCATTCCTTCCTCTGACTAACTGATGCTGTTTCCTGTCTATCATCTGCCATACATGCGTTACAATGGGACTAACAGGACCTTGAGCAGAGAGCTCTCCTAACTGATAGGTTGGAATGTAATACCATCATAACACTGGAGGCAATGGCATACCCTCATATGTTCCACAAGGCTTTGTCTCTTCTGTTGTTCCAACATAGTCATACTTAATGTTGTTATAGTTATTCAAGCCCCATGAACTGTGATACAGTATTAGGTTGGAAATGGAAGGAAATGGAGGGTTGGAAAGGGAGGGAAATGGAGGGTTGGAAAGGGAGGGAAATGGAGGGTTGGAAAGGGAGGGAAGTGGAGGGTTGGAAAGGGAGGGAAATGGGGGGTTGAAAAGGGAGGGAAATGGAGGGTTGGAAAGGGAGGGAAATGGAGGGTTGGAAAGGGAGGGAAGTGGAGGGTTGGAAAGGGAGGGAAATGGAGGGTTTGAAAGGGAGGGAAATGGAGGGTTGGAAAGGGAGGGAAATGGAGGGTTGGAAAGGGAGGGAAGTGGAGGGTTGGAAAGGGAGGGAAATGGAGGGTTGGAAAGGGAGGGAAGTGGAGGGTTGGAAAGGGAGGGAAATGGAGGGTTGGAAAGGGAGGGAAGTGGAGGGTTGGAAAGGGAGGGAAATGGAGGGTTGGAAAGGGAGGGAAATTGAGGGATGGAAAGGGAGGAAAATTAAGGAGTGAGAGAGAGATTGATGAGGCTGCTTGCTCAAAACTCTGTCCTGTATTTATCTTTGTGTGTGCCTTACAAGATGTGGTGGAGGAATCTGAAGAACTCTCCAGGGTCACCCTATATCCTTGTCTCCTTGGGGTGTCCAATCAAAAACGCATATTTTGACCAATGGGTAAAATATTACCAATGGGTAAAACAATGTTAATTGTGTAGATACTCCTCTAAGAAAACCAACGGTCCAAACCTCAAGTCTCTATCCTAATCCGTTCAAACCTTATTGTAGTTTTACCCTTATAGGATGGCCAAGATTAGGGTGACTAAATTAATGGAGGTCAAACTGGTTCAATCAACGGTGTTTCCACGTCATTTCAACAAAAAAACATCAATGTGATGACATTGAATCACAGTGGAAAACTGATTGGATTTGCAAAGAGTCGTCAACGTAAAGGCATTGTCTTTTTTTCACCCAACATTTAACCTAAATCCAATGAAATGGTGACATTTGTTGTTGATTTCACGTTGAATTCAAGGTTAGTTATAATAATATGCCATTTAGCAGACGCTTTTATCCTAAGCGACTTAGTCATGTGCGCATGCATTTTTGTGTATGGGTGGTCCCGGGGGATCGAACCCACTACCCTGGCATTACAAGCTGAGCTACAGAGGACTATAGTCTCTATATATCTACCTATAGTCTCTATATATCTATATATCTACCTATAGTCTCTATATATCTATATACAGTGGGGGAAAAAAGTATTTAGTCAGCCACCAATTGTGCAAGTTCTCCCACTTAAAAAGATGAGAGAGGCCTGTAATTTTCATCATAGGTACATGTCAACTATGACAGACAAAATGAGAGAAAAAAAATCCTGAAAATCACATTGTAGGATTTTTAATGAATTTATTTGCAAATTATGGTGGAAAATAAGTATTTGGTCAATAACAAAAGTTTCTCAATACTTTGTTATATACCCTTTGTTGGCAATGACACAGGTCAAACGTTTTCTGTAAGTCTTCACAAGGTTTTCACACACTGTTGCTGGTATTTTGGCCCATTCCTCCATGCAGATCTCCTCTAGAGCAGTGATGTTTTGGGGCTGTCGCTGGGCAACACAGTCTTTCAACTCCCTCCAAAGATTTTCTATGGGGTTGAGATCTGGAGACTGGCTAGGCCACTCCAGGACCTTGAAATGCTTCTTACGAAGCCACTCCTTCGTTGCCCGGGCAGTGTGTTTGGGATCATTGTCATGCTGAAAGACCCAGCAACGTTTCATCTTCAATGCCCTTGCTGATGGAAGGAGGTTTTCACTCAAAATCTCACGATACATTGCCCCATTCATTCTTTCCTTTACACGGATCAGTCGTCCTGGTCCCTTTGCAGAAAAACAGCCCCAAAGCATGATGTTTCCACCCCCATGCTTCACAGTAGGTATGGTGTTCTTTGGATGCAACTCAGCATTCTTTGTCCTCCAAACACGACAAGTTGAGTTTTTACCAAAAAGTTCTATTTTGGTTTCATCTGACCATATGACATTCTCCCAATCCTCTTCTGGATCATCTAAATACACTCTAGCAAACTTCAGACGGGCCTGGACATGTACTGGCACTGCAGGATTTGAGTCCCTGGCGGCGTAGTGTGTTACTGATGGTAGGCTTTGTTACTTTGGTCCCAGCTCTCTGCAGGTCATTCACTAGGTCCCCCCGTGTGGTTCTGGGATTTTTGCTCACCGTTCTTGTGATCATTTTGACCCCACGGGGTGAGATCTTGCGTGGAGCCCCAGATCGAGGGAGATTATCAGTGGTCTTGTATGTCTTCCATTTCCTAATAATTGCTCCCACAGTTGATTTCTTCAAACCAAGCTGCTTACCTATTGCAGATTCAGTCTTCCCAGCCTGGTGCAGGTCTACAATTGTGTTTCTGGTGTCCTTTGACAGCTCTTTGGTCTTGGCCATAGTGGAGTTTGGAGTGTGACTGTTTGAGATTGTGGACAGGTGTCTTTTATACTGATAACAAGTTCAAACAGGTGCCATTAATACAGGTAACGAGTGGAGGACAGAGGAGCCTCTTAAAGAAGAAGTTACAGGTCTGTGAGAGCCAGAAATCTTGCTTGTTTGTAGGTGAGCAAATACTTATTTTCCACCATAATTTGCAAATAAATTCATAAAAAATCCTACAATGTGATTTTTTTGGAAAAAAAATCTCAATTTGTCTGTCATAGTTGACGTGTACCTATGATGAAAATTACAGGCCTCTCTCATCTTTTTAAGTGGGAGAACTTGCACAATTGGTGGCTGACCAAATACTTTTTTCCCCCACTGTATATACCTATAGTCTCTATATATCTACCTATAGTCTCTATATATCTACCTATAGTCTCTATATATCTATATATCTACCTATAGTCTCTATATATCTATATATCTACCTATAGTCTCTATATATCTACCTATAGTCTCTATATATATACCTATAGTCTCTATATATCTATATATATACCTATAGTCTCTCTATATCTACCTATAGTCTCTATATATCTATATATATACCTATAGTCTCTATATATCTACCTATAGTCTCTATATATCTATATATATACCTATAGTCTCTATATATCTATATATATATATACCTATAGTCTCTATATATCTACCTATAGTCTCTATATATCTATATACAGTGGGGAAAAAAAGTATTTAGTCAGCCACCAATTGTGCAAGTTCTCCCACTTAAAAAGATGAGAGAGGCCTGTAAATTTCATCATAGGTACACGTCAACTATGACAGACAAATTGAGGGAAAAAAAATCCTGAAAATCCCATTGTAGGATTTTTAATGAATTTATTTGCAAATTATGGTGGAAAATAAGTATTTGGTCACCTACAAACAAGCAAGATTTCTGGCTCTCACAGACCTGTAACTTCTTCTTTAAGAGGCTCCTCTGTCCTCCACTCATTACCTGTATTAATGGCACCTGTTTGAACTTGTTATCAGTATAAAAGACACCTGTCCACAACCTCAAACAGTCACACTCCAAATTTCACAATGGCCAAGACCAAAGAGCTGTCAAAGGACACCAGAAACTAAATTGTAGACCTGCACCAGGCTGGGAAGACTGAATCTGCAATAGGTAAGCATCTTGGTTTGAAGAAATCAACTGTGGGAGCAATTATTAGGAAATGGAAGACATACAAGACCACTGATAATCTCCCTCGATCTGGGGCTCCACGCAAGATCTCACCCCGTGGGGTCAAAATGATCACAAGAACGGTGAACAAAAATCCCAGAACCACACGGGGGGACCTAGTGAATGACCTGCAGAGAGCTGGGACCAAAGTAACAAAGCCAACCATCAGTAACACACTACGCCGCCAGGGACTCAAATCCTGCAATGCGAGACGTGTCCCCCTGCTTAAGCCAGTACATGTCCAGGCCCGTCTGAAGTGCATTTGGATGATCCAGAAGAGGATTGGGAGAATGTCATATGGTCAGATGAAACCAAAATATAACTTTTTGGTAAAAACTCAACTCGTCATGTTTGGAGGACAAAGAATGCTGAGTTGCATCCAAAGAACACCATACCTACTGTGAAGCATGGGGTTGGAAACATCATGCTTTGGGGCTGTTTTTCTGCAAAGGGACCAGGACGACTGATCTGTGTAAAGGAAAGAATGAATGGGGCCATGTATCGTGAGATTTTGAGTGAAACCCTCCTTCCATCAGCAAGGGCATTGAAGATGAAACGTGGCTGGGTCTTTCAGCATGACAATGATCCCAAACACACTGCCCGGGCAACGAAGGAGTGGCTTCGTAAGAAGCATTTCAAGGTCCTGGAGTGGCCTAGCCAGTCTCCAGATCTCAACCCCATAGAAAATCTTTGGAGGGAGTTGAAAGTCTGTGTTGCCCAGCGACAGCCCCAAAACATCACTGCTCTAGAGGAGATCTGCATGGAGGAATGGGCCAAAATACCAGCAACGGTGTGTGAAAACCTTGTGAAGACTTACAGAAAACGTTTGACCTGTGTCATTGCCAACAAACGGTATATAACAAAGTATTGAGAAACTTTTGTTATTGACCAAATACTTATTTTCCACCATCATATGCCAATAAATTCATAAAAAATCCTACAATGTGATTTTCTGGAATTTTTTTTCTCATTTTGTCTGTCATAGTTGACGTGTACCTATGATGAAAATTACAGGCCTCTCTCATCTTTTTAAGTGGGAGAACTTGCACAATTGGTGGCTGACTAAATACTTTTTTTCCCCACTGTATATACCAATAGTCTCTATATATCTATATATATACCTATAGTCTCTATATATCTATATATATATACCTATAGTCTCTATATATCTACCTATAGTCTCTATATATATACCAATAGTCTCTATATATATATATATATATATATACCTATAGTCTCTATATATCTATATATATACCTATAGTCTCTATATATCTACCTATAGTCTCTATATATCTACCTATAGTCTGTATATATATACCTATAGTCTCTATATATACCTATAGTCTCTATATATCTACCTATAGTCTCTATATATCTACCTATAGTCTCTATATATCTACCTATAGTCTGTATATATATACCTATAGTCTCTATATATATCTACCTATAGTCTCTATATATATATACCTATAGTCTCTATATATCTACCTATAGTCTCTATATATCTACCTATAGTCTGTATATATATACACCTATAGTCTCTATATATATACTTATAGTCTCTATATATCTACCTATAGTCTCTCTATATCTACCTATAGTCTCCATATATCTATATATATACCTATAGTCTCTATATATCTACCTATAGTCTCTATATATCTACCTATAGTCTCTATATATCTATATATCTACCTATAGTCTCTATATATATACCTATAGTCTCTATATATCTACCAGCTGAGCTACAGAGGACCACAAAAGTTAGTTGACAACTCAACCAAATGTAAATGTGCACAGTGAGTTGTGTCAGCTAGACTGGATGCTATTATGAGAGAATGAAGGTTGACTGACAGGCTCACTGTCAAACTCCTCTTTCTTCTCCAATCCGGAGGACATAAAACAATATAGAGGTAAGATCGATTTTGAGACATGACGTAGTATTTTCATATTTTAGTATATGCTTTTCATATACAGTAAATGTGAAATTCCTGTTCTTTTTTCGAAGATCTCTCAGAAAAACAAGCGTATCTATGAAATGTCAACGGAGCAAGCTTTTTATTGAAAAATATTTGTACATATAATTCAGCTCGTGTCATGTTAATTTTGCTTTTTTTGCGACCCGCGGAAACAACTTTGCAGAAGACCACCACAACATGTTAAATCCTCAAAAGTTACTGCGAGAAGCGGCACCGCTCTGTCAACAGAGCTTGATGTATTAGTTAAACGAAATCCGACTTCTTGGATAT